>KK351052.1:931285-947860 GCA_000671755.1 Glossina brevipalpis | reverse complement strand
CTTTGTGGGAGATTCCACTCCTAACTGTTTCATACTCATACTCATTCCACTCCAAACTTTTTCTTACACTGTACTACTCAAGTAAGTGTTGAGTTTTGCTGCTATCACTTTTGTCGCGCCTGCCCACAATGGTAATGTATTGCATAGTGTTCACATTATTTTGGTCTACCCTCTATAAATATAGATTTTTTATGATATGGACTCGATTACATATTCTAATAGCAAAATTTAAGTTTCTGTTGTGTGTGATTGATAGAAAAAATAATAGTTTTTTTTCAATTGTCTAATTAACAACGCTTCTGTTGCAAGCGATCGTTATTGTATATATATATATATATATATTGTACTGATATTTTAAAACTCTTTTGTAAATATTTGTGGAAAATTACGAATGCTTACCAGAGATTTAAAAAGATTGAAAGAAAAGAGCGAAAGCGCGCGACTAATAAATGCTTTAATCTTTTTAAAATTATTTTTATCCATTTATTCGATTACGGTCTAATGGACGATTAGAAGATATTTCTAAATCGGTTTGTTTAGTCAAATTATCGCGTATCGCTCTCGTTTCGTTTTCTTTTCTTTGCAAACCTCCCGTAAAAGAAAAAAAGTTGACAAATTTTAATTTAAATGCTGGTGTCTACCAAAAAAAATAAGTGTAACAATTTGAAAAGAAATGACAAATTTTTTGTACGTATTCCAAAATGAAAAAATCAATAATCTAAAATTAAAACAAAATTCGAAATGATAACCAAAATTCATTTTGAAAAGCTCGTAACATTTCTTTTATAACCACCCTAACACAGCGCGAAATGTATTAAATTTGCCAGATATCTCTGCAATGACCAAAAATACGCAAAGAGAAGAATATTCAAAGGCAAACACGCCCATTTATCTATTAAACAATGTAACCCGATTTCTGTGTCTTCAAAAAAAAAGTTAATTAGAGTTTACGAAGAGAATTTCAGCCAAAAATTATCAACTTAATGTCTGGAAAGGCTCTCTCCTTGGTTTTAAAGTACTAAGCAGCACTAAGAGAGAAAAATGTAATTGTAACAAGAAATATTAGTTTGGGGAAAAAGAAATCCATTATTTTCCAATTCGAAATGTTAAATAAAGTTCTGAAGTTCATATAAGATTGGATGGATTTCTTTTTCCCCAAACTAATATAAAGTCCTCAGATTCTAGTAGCTTTTGACTTGTAAATTTAAATCTTTGCTCTGTGGTAAGAAATTTTTCATTTCTCTTGTTTTATAATAAAATTTTTATACTAGAAAGTTTAACTACATTTCAGGTGGTTATAACGACGAAAAAATACGTCGGACGTTTTCTGTTATGACTAAAGATTGATCCTAACATCAGAATACAGCAACTATAATTCTATCTATTCGTTCATTGAACTCCTCACAATTATCGTTTCAAAATTTTATCTTAAGTTTTTTTTTTTTTTTTTTATAGTCTTACCAGCTCAAGTTCAAAAATTATCTGTAGACGTGTGACGAATCCGCCGAGAGTTTTCTAAAAGAACAAGAACAGTACAAAAGAAGTTGAATATGTAAATATTGATATAGACTTTGCAATCGCAGAGGATTTGGAAACTATTATCTCAACAAAAAAAAAAAAAAAAAAAAAAAAAAAAATACAAACGGAATTTTTTTTTTATAATTCAAATAAAAGAAAAATTTCGTGGCGTTTCTTCTAGTAGACAAGTTACGTGTCGCTTTAATTTTTGGTAACTCTAACCCCATCAAACCCTACGAGGAGACGTGAGAAAAGTGACAGATCATAAATAATAATAATATTAAAAAAAAAAAAACAAAGTCGAAACGTTATAGTCGGGTGAAGCCGCCGGACTTTAAATGCGTTTGCCCCTGACTTGTTCTACATTTAGCAAGTTTCATTTTTCTCTATCAAAGATCCTCTTATTCTTCTACTATTTTTGCTATGAAAAATAAAAAAAAAAAATGCACTCTCTCTTATTCCCATATAAAGATTGAGACTTTTTATCAAAACCCTTTTAAATGATAGGTTCCAAAATATAGACTTAATTCGAAATATAAACGTGACGCAGATCCAGAGCAGTTAACTTTTATATCAAATTACTACTACTACGGGCCCATTTGCATTATAAAATAATTAAAATTAAACTTTCTTTCATAGAAACGGTTATATAGGAGGTGATTGAAGAAATGGGTCCATCCGATTCATATTATTTATATATATATTTTATATACCAAAATAATACTTTCTACCGATTTTTGATAAAAAGTATCAGAAATTGAAATTTTTTTTTTATTTACAAAAACTCTTTTTAAATATTAAGTATTACAAGAGATGGATCCAATCGAATCTATATTCATTAACATTCGCTCTTAGGTAAAAAGATTTCGTTAAAAAAATATTTTATTTTTAATTTTTACTAGATTTCGTTAAAATATTTTAAGCCTTCCGTCGTCCTGTAAATTGGACACAATAATGAGTGGATAAGACACCAGACATTACGGACAGACAAGCTTAAATCAATTCAGAAAATAATTTTGAAACGATCGATATAATAATAAGGAGGGTACATCTCTTAAGGCTTTCTGAGCGTCACATGCATACGCACAAACTTAATATATGCGGTAGCACAAGTAATGTAGAGTATAAAAAAAATCTACGTTCAAAATTAAAAAATATGCGTCAACGAACTTAATGTGTTAAATATTCTGATTTTTAACAATAACACGAAATAAAACAATAACAAGTTCAAAAAAAAATTATAAGTGACTGTAACGAATCTTCTATACCCACCCACCACTTTTATCCTAAAAAAAAAAAAACGGGAAAAACCAAAATTTAATAAGTAGGTGAGACGCATTTTTTTTTTTATTTTTTTACGGTTATACCGTGGAAATTTTATATTTTGCACTACATAAGCACTAAGCAGTAACAGTCGGAAAACATGACCTATGATCGGTTTGGTGACCCATTTTGTTGAACATCAACGTATGTGAAGAAATCTCTAGCCTTGCTGCCAAATTTGAAACTGAAATCTCCAGTTTCGAAGCGAGGGGAATTTTTACCACAGACATTACACAGACAGACGGACAGACGAACGTGCTAAATTTGATGATGATCAAGAATTAATATACTTTGTATGGTCTCCGAACTTTCCTTACTGGTACTTACAAACCAAATGACAAAATGAAATATATACTTCACCTTCGGTGGTAGGTATAAAAAGGGGAAAAATCAAAATTTTAATAGGTAGGCGCGACGCATTTCTTTTTTTTTTTTTTTTTTTTTTTGCTTTAATGGTTGTACCGTAGAAATTTTATATTTCGAGGTCAGGAGAATATTTACCGCAGATATTACACAGATGGGTAAAGATGGACAGATGGATGGACATGCTTAAATTGGTTCCAAATATGATGCTGACTGATCAAGAACTTATATACTTTGCGGTCTCTCTGAAGTTTTCTCCGGGGCGTTACAAACAAAATGACAAAATGAATATAATCCCTGATGAGTATAAAAACAAAAGCAACGACCGACTATAAATTGTATGCGAACATTTTAACAATTAAATGCATTAAGTTATTATTCTTTTTATGGGAACACACCTACATTAGTAGTACACCCACTTGCATAATAATAAACAGAAATGCAATAATGAACACCGAGGTACACAAAAAAAATTCTAATGAATCAAAGTAAACAAAAAAAAAAATGTAAAATAAAAATAAAAAGGAAAAAAAAAAATTTTAAATAAAAAGAAAGAGAAAAAGAAAAAGAAAAAAATTTAAAAAAAATAAAAAAAAAAATTAAAAATAAAAAGAAAAAGAAAAAAAAATTAAAAATAAAGAAGAAAAAAAAATTTTAAATAAAAAACAAAAAAGTTCATTTCACTAATTATGTTTCTTTCGTTCTCTCTCACTCTCATTTTTCACATTTTTTACTCATACTATGTATACTGTTATATTTACACACTCTTTTAAATGCTAAATATTAGTTTTGTGACAACAAAATGTTTAACGGCTACATGCCAAATGAGTTAAGGTGAACTTAATTAGTTTAATTAGTTGTATATTTATTACCACATTGTTTTCTTGTTTAGATTTTCAACAGAAAACAAAAAAAAGTATTTGCGTTTTTAGATGGGTAAAGATAAGCAATAATTATTAATTATAGGTTAAGTTCGGGGATTACGCTAACACTGACGCATGGAAGAGGACACAAAAAAAATTGTAGAAAAACGTAAAAAAAAAACTAAATTGAAATTGGAAACCGTTCATCACAACAGGCGGTTAATGGAAAAGTAGACGAAGAAGACGAAAAAAAAAAAATTTAAAGCTTTTCAAGTTTGATTCTTTATACCTCCTTTCATCCATGCTTCTTGGAAAAATAAGAATTTTTTTTAAGTGTTCAGTCGTTGCCTTTAATTTTTATACCCACTGAGGTCAAAGATCATAGTTTCAATCTTAAAACGGACGTGAAGCCGATAACCTTAGCTGTTATAGTATTCATCCCCTATAAGTCCATGAATTTCCTTCTTAAGTCTAAACCAATTATAGTATAATAAAAAATAAAAAAAAAAAAATAATAAAAATCGATTGCAGTTAGTTTACTACCTACTACACAGAGGGTGCCTTTGAGATAAGAATTTGAACTTTTTAGCCCATAAATCTTAGCCCATAAACCTTAGCCCATAAACCTTAGCCCATAAACCCTAGCCCATAAACCTTAGCCCATAAACCTTAGCCCATGAACCTTAGCCCATAAACCTTAGCCCATAAACCTTAGCCTATAAATCTTAGCCTATAAATCTTAGCCCATAAACCTTAGCCCATGAACCTTAGCCCATAAACCTTAGCCCATAAACCTTAGCCCATAAACCTTAGCCTATAAATCTTAGCCCATGAACCTTAGCCCATAAATCTTAGCAACTCTACTCTACTACCGTTACAGTTTTGAAATAAAGTGTAAATACTTTCTTGTTCAAGATTTTAAATATTTTTTATAAATAATAATAATATAATAAAATAAATAAAAAAAAAGTTTTTGAAAATAATTTCTTCTCTCTTCTCTTTCCACAGTTTTAATACAAAACTAAAACGAATTCTATACAGTTTTGTTATATTGAGACGTGAAAAATCATGACCATGCCAACACGACCGGCACCGGCACCGCCTGCTTTGCGTGGACAGAATGCAGCTGCCAACGCTAATGTTAGTTTACAACAATTACGATTACTGCAACAACAGCAACAACAATTAAATCAACGACCACAACAATATAATGTTACCGTACCAAAGTTAACTCTTAAAATACCGCCACCAACAAAAAGCTCAGCAATGATAGAATCGTCACTTAGCACAAACGATAATGATATAATTCGTAGCAATTCTATAACACGGAAATTTCCTCAAGCACGTTATACACCAGCCACAAATTGGAATGATTCACCGTTCGATTTGTTAACGATGAATGATGGGGAATCAATCAAATCAACAGTTTTGAATAAAGGTAAAAAAACAGCACCGCCCAGACCGCCACCACCTAAGCTAAAACCGAAGACAAGAGCACCCACCCCACCTGTACCACAATCGACTAACATTCTCAGTAATATTTTAAAACGTAAAAAAGCCTCTAAAACAATTACGGCCAATACAGCGTCTCGGATATATAATTCAGCGGCTTACGGTAGCACTGCGATAACGATGCAAAAACAACAGCAACAACAGCAACAACAACAACAACAACAACAACAACAAATTAGTTTACATGCCACCAACAATTGGAATGCGGCTTGGAATACGACATCAAATTTATGTACCGGCTCTATAAACTCGACGCAACAACAACAACAAGAACCTCAATTGATAAGTTTCGATTCACCACCCAGTTCACCAACTTTTACTCAGAAATCAAATAGTGATTGTTTGAGTGTGGACAGTTTCAGTTCTGATTCGAATTTTAGTTCACCTAATAATGGAAGTGTTTCACAACCTGAAAGTGGTTTTGAGGATGATTTTGGAGCAGCTGGAAGATCACGACCAACCACTACTAGCCCTTTAGATCCTTGGGAAACATTTAATAGTACAGAGACAAATGTTCCAAATCGTTACGGTAGCATTGGTATCGCACATGTACGTAATTTAAATACGATAAATGCACGAATTCAAAACAGTCACGATAATCCATTGTGTAATGGTAAAAGTTTAGTGCCACCCACGCCAACGCTTAATATGCCAACGATTATTAAACCGAAATTATCTCAAAAACCGAAAGCTCCAAAACCACCACCACCACCACCATTTCAAGAAAAATCTGATAACATTACAATGTTTCCTGATGATTTTACAAATCCTCCTTCGCCACCAATGCCGCAATGTGCACCACCGCCACCGCCACCGTCATCAACGGTAACAATATCAAATCCAACGGTATCCTTATTAGACGTTATCACTGGAAAAACTGATGCTCTTCTGCTTGATACGAATAATGAACTAAATGATGGTGGTAAACCTATCGCTTCCAAACAACCTTATGGCATAGCTTTGTATAATTTCGATAGTAATGAGGAAGGAGACTTGTGTTTTAGGGTAAGAAAAAAAAAACGCAATAAGATAAGCCCAAGTGTTTGTTAATATATAATTAACATTTTTTTTTTTTTTTTTTTTTTCGTTTTATATATCTTAGGAAAACGAGAAGATATATTTACTCGAAGAGATTAGTATCGATTGGTATCGTGGTCGTACACGAGCCGGCTGTGAAGGTATATTTCCCATTAATTACATTGAAATAAAGACACCACTTATTGCTAACAATCTCGAGCAATCTCGAAATGTTTCCTCTTCGGTTTCATCCAATAATAGTACACCTACGTATACCGCTTATCCTAGCAATGTTAATCATTTACAAAAAATTAAATGTTTATATCATTTTCCGGCGGAAGTCGAAGGCGATTTGGAATTGAAGGTAAAAAAAAAAAAAAAGCCGAGAAAAAGAAAAAAAAATTGATTTTCATTTCTTTTTTTTTTTGTTTCAGGAAAACGATTTAGTTACTATATTATATAGAATTAATGAAGACTGGTTGTATGGTGAATCAAATGGCCGTCAGGGACAATTTCCGGCTAATTTTCTTGAACATATACCAGCAAATGTACCCACAATATAAAATAATAAAGTTCAACTGATATATATATATTCTCATCTAAGCATAATTTCTCCAATTTGTTGGCGTTCAAAATTGTCCAGAGTTAAAGCAGAAACGCGAAATCTCTTTAATAATAAGTATTTTTTTTTTTTTTTTTTTTTTTTTTGTCTTATAAGTGATATATATTTACATATGTATACAAACATACATATGCTATATTATGCCCTACGATAGATATAGAATCTCGATATAAGCAAATTTTTATATATATTGTATCTATATATATATATATATATATATATATATATATTCGTGATTAACAAACGACGTATTTTTTTCAAGATTTTTAAATTTATACAAAAAGAAGAAAAAAAAAAAACGATAAAGAAAATTTAAATTATCTAATGCGCAAACAAATGCTTGAAGTTTGTTTTCGAAACATTTATGATATTAAAAGATCATTTTTTTTTTTTAAACGAATTGGTTGGTTTATAATAATATAATAATAATTGCTTTTCATTTATCAAAAATCATTCGTGTAGTAGTTAGCTTAAATGTTGAGAAGAAAAAGAAAAGCCAGTTATATTACAAAACTTTATTAATTTTTTTTTTTTTTTTTTTATTTGCCAATATAAAGATAAACGAAAAAGACATACGTAACACATCATCATTTCTGTTTGTATGTACTTCAGAGCTTGTGTTGTGTAATCAATCTTGTTGACAAAACAGAGCTTGTTTAAATGTGAAGTCAAAACACATGTAATTTTTAAATTAACACTTTAGCTTAACAATAAAAATTAAATCGAAAATGATTCAAAATAATAAAATTGTAACTGTTTATATTACAATAAAATTACAATTAATGGCAATTGTAAAAAAAAAAAAAAAAAAAAAAAAAAAATTTCAAGTAAAACTAAAAATCCGATATATGTGTGTGTAAGTTTAGAGGATATTTGTTGATAGAGATATGGGGGAGATAACCAAAAATTAAATTGAAAATCTTAAATTTCGAAAAAGAATGAGATAAAAAAAAAAAAAAGATTTAGTTAAGATTCGACTCCACAACATAATATGTAGAATTGGCAGAAAATTGGAACATAAACCACACTACAGGTAGATTTATCTTTTATGAAAGATATTACCCACAGGTTAGGAAAGCGGCAATCGCCTTGAGATGTCATATTCGTTAAAAATTATTTAGTTGATTCCACTCCTCAACATAATATCCAGAATTGACAGAAAATTGGAATATAAACCACACTACAGGTAGATTTATCTTTTATGAAAGATATTACCCACAAGTTAGGAAAGCAACAATCGCGTTGTGAGATGTCATATTCGTTAAAAATTATTTAGCTGATTCCACTCCCCAACATAATATCTAGAATTGACAGAAAATTGGAACATAAACCACACTACAGGTAGATTTATCTTTTATGAAAGATATTACCCACTAGTTAGGAAAGCAGCAATCGCGTTGTGAGATTTCATATTCGTTCTGTAAGTTCGATCGATTTCTCTTAACGAGAAATTAATATTTTATTTTTCTTTTCTTAGGAACAAAACTGATGATGTTCTTATTTTTCTTTTCTTTTGATGTTTTTATTTTTTGTTTATTATTTAAAGAGGATTTTTTTTCTTTTAAAGGAAATATATTGGTTTTCTCGAAACGAATTTCGGCCAACAAAAATTGACGAACTCTTTTAAAAATGAACACCTACGGACAAAAACTAAATATATGTAAATTTAAAAATTTATTCTCTTTTCTTAGGAACAAGACAAAATTGAATAATGTTTTTACTTTTATTTGTTATTTAAAAAGAGGGGTTTTTTTTTTGTCTTTGAAAGGGAGTATATTGGTTTTCTGGAAACGAATTTCGGTCAACAAAAATTGACGAACTCTTTTAAAAATGAACACATATAGACAAAAACTAAATATTTATAAATTTTTTTTTCAAAATTTTTTTTTCGAAACTTTGATGTTTGCAAAAGCTATCACTAGACGTATTTTAAGAGATATTAAGCGATTTTGCCTTCAATTATGATGTGTAAATTCAAAGGTTTTATTAAATTTGATAAAATTTCTTTACGATTCGTATTGAAATTTTTTCTCTTTTATCATATATTTGTCCTTTTTAAACCTTAACGAACAACCAATCCAGTTCATATACACAAGCATCATTTTATGTTCATTGTCCAGGCCTAATAATTGTGTAAACCGCAATAGTTTTTTGAATTCTTTTTATTGAATGACTTTTCGAAAAAATTTCTATTCAAATTATGCATATTTAAATAGCGCTTAATATGTAATATAACAATGCCTTATTTAACTCGAATTTAAATTGAAAAAAAAAACCTGCTTGCTTTTAATGAATTGTGATTGTAATAAGGAACCTTCCGTCTCTGCACTATTCATTCAAATAATACATAATTTTATTATAAACCTTTTTTTTTTGTTAATACCAGAATTAAAATTTTGTCTCAAATATCTCAAATGTTTATATCTATTAATCAAACATAGGAAAGATCGAAAAAAGAATCACATATTTTTTGTTTCCAATTACATATGCACTTTTGGGGTTTTCTTTAACTGTGTAGTATCTAGTATTAGACTCCGAATTATGCAACGGTGATGCATTTGTATGCTTACCACCGCCGAATGATAGAGGTATATTCACTTTGTCATTTTGTTTGGAACAACCTTAGAACCGAGCTTCAGGTATACCATAAAATATGTATATTCTTCGAATTGACTTAAGCTTGCCTGTCTATTTGTAATATCAGAAAGGAAGCTTCAAAAGTCTAATAAAGTTTATATATTCTTGACTAATATTAAATTCGAAATCACCATAGATATATCTGACTATCGATCTGTTGGTTAATCTTTGAGGCTAAATCGTTTAAGGCACACGCCTACATTATAAGAACACTTACCTGCAATGAGAACACCTTTGCTTTCCGGTATTCAAGATATTGCAATAAAATTGAAGAATTTTGCCACACCTACTCAGTGCTATGGAATATCGAAGTAGTTTTTTTTCGAGTTTTTTTTTTTTTAGATAAAAGTAGGATAGGCCTCAAAAACTGTTAGACACGTATATAATTTTTTTTTTATTTTTTTTTTTTTTGCTATAGTGATTTATTGTCGTCATTGCTTACACTTTTACGCACGGTTGACATAATTTCATGATTTTGCTGGCAGTAACAAGTGATGGCAACCGTGTGTCTTCTATACGGTATTTGCAAAGAAACGAAAGACATGCGTAGTAACTATAGAATACTTTTAGGATTAACCTACAGAGAGAAAAACAAATATCCTTTCAGCGTTAGCATCCTTCAATAAGAAAAACAAACAATAATAAAAAAAATAAATTTAATATAAAAAAACCTTAAAACTTAATCAATTAATTAATTAAATTGTTGTATAATATTAATTATACAAAATGAATGACTATCAAAATGTAACGGGTCCAGATGGTATATAAAAAATTTAATTAAATTAATCTGAATATCTTTTTTTTTGGTATGATTGATGATGATGCTGCCGTCTTCTTATTTTCGTAGATGATTTAAATACAGAATCCGTGGAAGTGTTACGAGAACGCCTAAATACGATGAAACGTTTAATGGCCGAACGTACAGTACAACAACAACAGAATCCGGCTAGTACTGAAGAAATTTGGTCAACTAGACGTCATACCTCAGCCGGTATTATTGATGGAAATTTTTTAAGTATGGCTTTCGGTGGCGCTCTATTGGTTATAGTTTCCGTTTCCGTTTATGCTTTTTATAATTTATATCATGCCATTCTAAAGAAATTCCCCTCTAAACATGAAGAATTATAAATTAATTGTATAAATAAATGAAATGATGTTATATTAACACAGTAACGCACAGTAACGCACATTATATTAAAGTCAAAGTCAAGCCAATTCTTTCCATTAACGCGATTCGAGAGAGAGATTAGAGAGATTTTACTATTACTGAAAAAATGAAAAATTCTAGAGTAAATTAGATCTTAGAAAAAGGGTTTTAATCGATTTAGATGAAAACTTTTAAACTATTTTTACTAATTTACTATTATTTCGAATTTTCCTAAGGAAATTAAATAAAGGGCCCTGCTTTCCAAAAAGTTCATACTTAGTTAATGATTGCTATCCTTTTTCTTTTTTTTTTTTTTGCAAATAAATGCCCTATAAGAATAAACTGCTATACGCTATATGGCACGAGCACACATTTTTGGATGTGCTCATATTTGTTGAATAAGTCGCAAAGTATATATGGAGAAACTGAAATCTAAGTCGGGTCAACAGTAGATTTTTTGAAGATTTGTAACACATAAGCATATCAATTAGAGCCATATGCAGAAATACATAAAACTCGTGGCCAACATGTAAGAGAGAACTTTAAGCCATTATTGTTCCTGTCAGTCCATCTCTCTGCCTCTTAACATTACAACCCCAAGATCTAAACTGCAGTAGTAATTTAGATCAGATTTGTTTTTTAATATGCTCAAGTTTATTTCAAGTAAAATAGCCCAATGAATTTTGTTACTTTAAGAGAAATATTCCATTTCCACAAAACAAACTTAATAATTTCATCAAATAAATGAAAAAATTAAAAAAAAAAAGGTAGAGATCGAATAAACAAATTGAAAAATAGGAATTGAATTTTGATATTTTATTTCCAACATTAGAGATATATTATTTCAATATTCTGGCAACTTAACAGAAAAAGAAAAAGGAACCGTCTAATTCTTCTACATAGTTAAGAGTTGAATAAAATAATAAAACATTTAAGAAACCAAAACAGTGTTTTGTAATTTAGATAATTAATTAAATTAACTACAAATCAGTTATAAATTTTTCATTGACTTTAATAGATTTTTCATTTTCCTTTTTTAGCTTCTCTTCATTAACTTCCATTTCTATATCTTTGTATATACAATTTCTGTCTGGCTTACGGCTTTTATTATTGTGCGGCAATCTATGCACATTCAACGTTATAAAATTGACGCATTTTCAGGGAAATTCCAAAATATCAGGGTTGCTTTTTGTCTACAGACAGGCACAGGTTACAACTACAAGATTACTCTTTGTCGACCTACAGTTACAGATTCCAAATTATCAGGGTTGCACTTTCTCCACATACAGTCACAGAGTAGTCATCATGTAACTAGTATTAGTTTTAAAAATTGATACGAACTTTTTACAAGGTGACTGATGATTGTGAATTTCATTAACTTCATGTGTCACTAATTTTCTAATAGATTCCAGGAAATTTTCTATTATAATAGATTAATAACTGAGAAAGCCATAAAAAATGTGAAATAAATTGACATACGGTAAAAAATAACAAATATGCGAAATAAGATAAAAAGAGAATTTTATAAAACTTTAATTTGGAAATTTCTAATTTCTTGAATAAATTTCTTATTTTATATATGTAAATATATTTTATTTATTATATATAAATATGAAACATATTATGCGTAACAAAATGAACAAAAATTTAATTCCAAAGGTTGAACAAATATATTTAGATTTGTGTATGTTTTCTTTTACAGCTCATTTTTCTTACAAATATAACTTTGCACGAGTTGGTAACTCTGTGCGTTGTACAAAAAAGAAAGTAAATCGTGTTCACACTGAACCTTTGTTTCCTTTGCGCAATAAATCAACTCTTATTATTTACTGAGTGTTTCAAGAAGAAGAGGAAGAAGAAAACAAAAACAAACACGTGCATGCACTAATAGCTTTCATACGTAAAGAATGATTGATTTGATTAAAATTCTTGTGAATAATTCAAGTGATAAATAAAGAAAAAATGGGTTTAACTAAACAATATTTAGCTTATCGTGCTGTTGACAGTTTTAATATCATAGCTAGCGGCAGAGCGAACGTGAATTTCGCTATTTACAATAAAATCGAAGGCAGATATATTACAGCCGCTGCTGCTGAAAATGTCATATTATGGGATTTAAAGTAAAGTAACATGTAATATTTAAAATATAAACAACAATTTCCTTAAATACCGAATGAATTTGCAACATTTAGGTTAGGAGAACGTGTATTGACATTAAGGAGAGGAAAACAAGAAGTTACAGCTTTACGTGTTTCACCTGATCGGCTACATGTTGCGGTTGGTTATTTAGATGGTGCTGTGGAAATATTCGATTTGTCAAATGGCGGAGAGAGTGTTTGCTCTTTGGCTTTACATAAGAGTGCTATATCCGTTTTACGTTACGATGATCAAGGTATACGGTTAATAACGGGTAGTTTAGATACCGAACTGGTAATCGTAGACATATTAGAACAAGCGGGGCGTCAAAGATTAATAGGTCACAATGCTCCTATAACAGATGCTCATTTTTTGGAACGTTTAGCATTAGATAACATCGCTGTAAGCAGTTCGAAAGATACTCAAATTAAATTCTGGAATTTGGAAACACAATTTTGTTTTAAAACAATTGTTGATAATCGTACCGAAATATGGGCTTTGGCTTTTACAGGCACACTAATGGTGGCTGGTTGTGGAGAGAGTACTATGAATGTTTATCGTTTAACAAGAAGAGATCCTAATGATGTTAAATCAGCTGCATTAGAAAAAGCGATAGAGGGCTTAAGTGTAGAAGATGATGACACTATATCTCCTCTTAATGTTATGAATTGTGGATTTATACAGAGAGCCG
The DNA here is from genome assembly GCA_000671755.1 of Glossina brevipalpis. Lineage (NCBI taxonomy): Eukaryota > Metazoa > Arthropoda > Insecta > Diptera > Glossinidae > Glossina > Glossina brevipalpis. The sequence continues at coordinate 934,031 of KK351052.1, read as the reverse complement.
GCAAAGGAAGATGTGTAAATTTAGTGACAGATCCATCGGAACGTGTACTTAGTTGTCATGGCACTAATGATCTGATAGAAAATTTTTACTTTTGTACGAAAGATGAAGCTAAGCAACGTTTAGCCAAACGTTTGAAAAAAGTCAGAAAAGCCAAACAGTCTAAAGAACTTGAAAATGAACCTGATAATCTTGAAAAAGATTTAAGTTTATCAGATGAAATTAAACGTTTAAATAGTATAAAAACAAAACAGAAAATCAAATCCCTCGATATACTACTAGGAGGGCTAAATGAGCTAAGAATCCTAGTTAGCTTAGCAAACAATAGTGTGCAATTGTATAGCGTAAAGACGACAGCTAAAGATGAGGACGCCAGAATGTTGCGTTCTTTGTATTGGCAGGGTCATCAATCTGAAGTACGCAGCGTTTGTCTTAGCTCAGATGCGTTAGCTATTGGTTCAGGATCGGCGGAATCTTTTAAGTTATGGGATCGTGATTCAATGCAATGCTTACGCTCTATATCTACGGATTATATTTTAAGTTCGATTTTTGCACCGGGTGATCGCTATATTTTGTTAGGTTTAAAATCTGGAAAACTTCTAATAGTGGATGTAGGAGCCGCTGACATTGTAGAGGAGATACCAGCTCACAATCAAGAATTATGGTCTATAATATTATTACCCGATAAGAAAGGTTGTGCAACAGGTAGCAGCGATTGTACTGTAAAATTATGGACTTTTGAATTAATTGATAATAACGATAAACAAATGGAAGTAGAGGACACAGAGGATGCAGCGTTGACGACTAACGTAAAACAAGTGAAAGTTTTATCCTTACTACATAAAAATACCCTAAAATTAGAAGAAGCCGTCTTAGCCATTCAAATCAGTCCAAACATGAAATATCTGGCTGTAGGTCTTTTAGATTCAACGGTTAAAGTGTTCTTTTTGGATACGTTTAAATTCTATCTCTCTTTATATGGCCACAAGTTACCGATACTGTGTTTAGATATATCTTATGATTCCACCATAATAGCAACAGGTTCGGCAGATCGTAACGTAAAAATTTGGGGCTTGGATTTTGGTGATTGTCATCGTTCGTTATTTGCACACGATGACTCTGTAATGTCTTTACGATTCATAGCGAACACTCATATGTTTTTTACATGCGGTAAAGATGGAAACATTAAACAATGGGATGCTGATAGTTTTAACAAAATCATTACGCTACCTGGCCACATTGGAGAGGCCTACAATTTGGCAATAAGTTCGAATGGTCGTCATTTAGTTACCTGCGGTTCGGATCGTACTTTACGTTTATTTGAACGTACAGACGAACCAATAGTATTACAAGACATTCAAGAAGAAGAACGCGAAGAAAAGGAAAATGAACAATTGGCTACCGGTGATGATCATAATATTCCTTTATTACCTGGCTTGAAATTGGCTTCGAAAAAAACTGTTGGTTCTGAAAAAGCTGCCGAAACAATTTTAGAATGTTTGAATATATGCAAAGAATATGAACTAGAAAGTGATATAAAGCCTACTACTACTTTACATCCTTTAATGAAAGCCTTAAATGTAAAAACAACAATTGATTTCCTTTTAATTACACTTGAGCGAATTAGAGCATCTGATTTAGAAGAAGCTTTACTATTATTACCATTTTCCATAGTTTGCGAATTATTAGAACGTTTACCGTCTTTAATAGAAGAGCGATCGGACGAAATTGAATTACTTAGTAAAGTGACAATGTTTCTTTTTAAAATTCATATGAAACCTATAAGTGGAGCCAAGCATATGAAATCTTTATTGGAGCGATTAATAAATTTATTAACATCTGAAGTAAATACTTTACGTGATTGTATTGGTTTTAATTTACATAGCCTGTCGTTGCTACAAAATGAGTTAGAGAAACGTGAAGGTATTGAGCTATTCTATGAAGCTATTCAAGATAGAAAGAAACGTGAAAAGAAACGGCGTCAACGTGAAACTCTTAAACGTCAACTTATACAAATGTGACCCCTGAACTTGAATAAATATCTAAGATTAAACACAACAAATAAAAAATGAGTTACTCTCTCTCTCATTTAATAATTTTAAATAATAACATATATTATACAAGGATACAAATACATTCATTCATTCATTGATATAAATCGATCTACAAATTCTCTCATCGATTACAAATCAAAAAATAATATTCCATTTTTTTTTTTTTTTTTTTTTTTTTTTTTTTTTTGTATAAAGTATGTTTCATATATGATTCTAAGATTAAAAACAACAGAACGTTGATGATGAACAAATAAGTGACGGATAATAATAATCAATATTTTTGGATTTTTATTTCATGAAAAAGAGGAATCACGAACTCAAAATTTTCGTTTACATGATCTGCACGCAAGCATTGACCTTGTCCAAGGGATCCTTCTTTTTACTGTAACAGGCTAAAAGGAAAATATAAATATAAAGACATTAAGAGAGAATAAATGTTTCTTTTAAAATATTAGGTTGGCGAAAAAAAAATCCATTATTTTTATATGAACTTCAGGACTTTATTTAACATGCTTCGGATTGTCCGATTTGGGACAAATATGCACCGTTTTGTTGTATGATTTGTTGCCATTTTAAAGGTAACTTCAAAATGCCTCTCTCATAGAAGTCCTGGTCTCTATTTGAAAATATCTCTAGTAGTCGATCTTCACAATCTTCCCTAGATTCCAATTTTTTATTATTAAACAAATTTTGCA
>KK351052.1:913079-930512 GCA_000671755.1 Glossina brevipalpis | reverse complement strand
AAAACAACACAAGAATTTTTTTTACTGTGAAATGTCAGCTTTCCAACGAGCATAAATCTGAAATTGTTTGATCGATACTTTACAAGAAATCTACCAGTGTGGTCATCTACCGAAAAAAATAATGGATTTTTTTTTCGCCAACCTAATATTGCATAGACCACAAAAGAGAACCAAATAACTAACATTCTTACCTAGTGTACCTATGTAAGGAGGAGGATGATGGGCGCAAAATTATTGCATTTTTACAATATTAAATCATATCTGATTTTTCAGATTAAAGTGCTCTTCAAATGATGTTCGGAAATCAATGGCAAAGTGTAGCAATTTAAAGGGTAAATAATCAACGTTTACCAAATAATGCCAAATATATACTCTTAGGAAATTACGATAGTTCCTAGTTTTAGGTCATTTAATTTGAAGTACCTTTCTCTTAGTGAAGGTTTATTTAGATTGAGAAAAAAAGGACAATTCTAACATTTTTGCTTGGATAAGAATGTTAGGAAAAAATTCAACGGTAATACAACAAGGTATGGATTTATAGGAAAATAATTTTCTATTTGGTTCCACACTGCATCAACTAAAAAAAAAATCGAATAATATATTAAGGCACTTACATCCACACCGAGCGAATGTACCCGGTGGTCCGTAACTCAATTTTTGTATGGTGCACTTTTCTATCGGAGCCGTAGGCTTCACATAACTGGAATGATTTGCCCAAGGAAGAGCCTCTTTCGGTGGCACGCAATTCGGTAAATAGCTAAGCTTATAGGTAGTACATTTTTCCATTGGTCCTGAGTTACGTTCCACACCCACTTTTGGTATTACTGCATCAGGTCGACGATACTCGCATACATTTACTGGCAAATATGATAATCGATTGATAGTACATTTCTCCATACCACCTGTAGGACGACAAATTAATGATATTGGTTTGATAGCAGCACGTCGGCAGACTGGTTTCGGTACAAAATCATGTTTTTGCGTAGTTATACAATATAATGGACCAGTTGGTTTTATACAATTCTCTTTCGGTTTTATAGCAGCAGTACGTCCAACCATGCAAAAAGGTTGATAGGAAAGCTTTTGCACGGTACAACTTTCCATTGGACCAGTTGGCATTGTTAAACCATTATTGGGTAAAATTGCTTGGGGACGATGATAACGTGCATCAGATCCAACATAACTTAATTTATAGACGGTATGATTGTCTGCCCGATCGGTACCTAAGAATTTCAAACCAGTATTTGGTAATATGGCGGCTGTACGTTGTGGATTGCAATTAGGTATATAACTGAGATTGTAAGTAGTACATAAATTTTCATATTTCGCTGGAGTTATACGCTTGTGCTCAGCCCAAGGCATCGGTTCTTTTGGTGGTATACAAATTGGTAAATAGCTTAGTTTTTGAACAGTGCATTTTTCACCCGGTCCTGTAGGACGAATATAGGTAGCAGTTTGTACAATAGGTTTTGGTGGTGGATTTGTACAAACATCTATTGGCATATACGATAATTTATTCACGGTACAACGCTCAAGTGGTGAAGAAGGTGTACATATACCCGTGGGTGGTACGATTGGGTTACGTTTGCAAAATCCTTTCGGTACAAAATCATGTTTTTGCGATGATACCGCATATAAAGGCCCAGTAAAACGTAAACCATTTTCGTGTGGCTTGATAGGTTGGGTGCGTGCAACGCACCAATGCGGCATGTACGATAATTTTTGTATGGTACACTTTTCCATAGGTTCCTTAACCGTAGATAAAGTATTGCATGGCATAACCGGTTTCGAGCGACCATCACCGCAATTACCTATATACGAGCGCCTATAAATTGTATCATTTTCCATTGGGGCTGTTGAACGCATTAAACAGCCTTGAGGTAATATCGGTTGGGTTCGTCTCGGCTGCTGATAACAGCAGCCCGAATAATCACCACAATCGCAACGGCAATCGCATGGTTGTTGTGCCTCTTGAGCACAAGGTGCATAATTTATAGGTGCTACACAAGGATCACAATGCGGTGGACAAGAATCGCCACATTCGACTTGAGGGGGGGCGGCACCACTATCGCACGGATCGTACGCCACATTCGCATTATTCTTATTACATTCGTCTGGCACACCGCACACAACACTGTCAAAAAAATTTTTAAATTATTTATGAAAGTTTTTCTAAAAACTAAATATATTTCAAAGGTTTTTGAAATTCTGATATCAAATTCCGATTTCTTTCTATCGTGGTCTTTTCAAAAATGCATTTTTTTTGTTAATTTTGTAGCAAATATATATGTAAGTAAGGCTAAGGTGCTAATTCTTAGACGACTCATTTATTAATTGTTTTTATTATAATTATTTGGGAGTCCATCCCAGCTATATATTCGCAAAGTCTATTTAAATGAAAATCGAGTCACCCTATTTTGTTTTTTTGAAAGAAAAATGATACGAATGAAAATTTTTGGTGACTTGGATAAGCTACGGAAAATTTCCGACCAACACCGTGGATTCTATTTTGAATTTTTGAATCAAGAATAATCCGTAAGAAGAAAGTGTTAGGTAACTTGTGGAAGACAGAATCAGAATCAGAATCACGGCCAACAACAACACCGTTTTTGAAATCTTTTCTGTTTATGAATCACGAACGATTCTTAAGTGAATTGTCGTTAACTTGGGAATCTTCTAATAACATCAACCATCTACTTTGGAATCAAGAATAATCTGTAAGAAAGTGTTGGGTAACTTGTGGAAGTCAGAATCAGAATCTCGGCCAACAACAACGTTTTTGAAATCCTTTCTGTTTATGAATCACGAACGATTCTTAAGTGAATTGTCGTTAACTTGGGAATCTTCTAATAACATTAACCATCTACTTTGGAATCAAGAAGAATAACCCGTCGTACACAAATGATGTTGGCGTCTTCGAAAAGCGAAATTCCAGACCAACTTATTTAGAAAATCGAAAAGCAAAACTAAACAAAGAAAAACTCTTAGAATCTATGAAACTTATCATTTAGTGAATCTTGTTTACTCGTTACTTTTAAGCCAATATGTGACATGGTAAAAAAGTTATATGGATCTTGGAACTTACCCGCCCACATCAGGCATCAATAGGTAAAACTCGGTTCAAATGAATGGTTGTAAAATGTCTTAGATCAAAATCTGCCATGTACTGTAAGCTACGATTGATTTTAGCTATTGCGGACCGATCGCATACACTTTCAGAATTGGTCTTTGCCTACATAGACTAAGAATGTTATACAAGTCCAATTTTCTATCACGATTTTCAAAACTGTAGAAACTTTAAATGGGGAGGGGGGGGATTGATGCGAAAAATGCTCAATTAATTGCGAATTTTAGGCAGATTAAGAGATGTACTCGTAGTACAGAGCTCTGGATTCTTAAAGTCATAGCTTTAGATATTTGTAAAATAAATCGAATTTTAGGCAGATTAAGAGATGTGCTCGTACAAAGCTCTGGATTCTTAAAGTCATAGCTTTAGATATTTGTAAAATAAATCCTTTCTTGCTTTGTTAGGTAAATGAAAGAAATTCTTCGGTATCGCTAAGGTTGAGGGGATAAAAAAAAAATAGTTTAGTGATAATTCATATAATGATTTCAAGATATTCAAGATAAGTTGTCAGTCCAAAGCCTTGCATATGAAACCCCTAGATGTACAATAATACTCTTTAACAGAACTGAAAACTCAACTCTAACGATTCAATGAAGATTTTCAGAACCCAGTAAAAGATGGATCACTTCAGACGGGGAAGATTGTCTAAAAGAATATCAGTAAATATTTAGAGTCACCAATTGTACGGCTGGAAATTGAAGCCCATTACGCCTAACTGTAACGAAATTCTAATCGTACCTTTTACGAACCTTTGAAATTCTTTTCAAATCGTTTAAGACTTTTTTGATTGGCTAAAAGTGTTGATTTTTCCTACAAAAAGCAAAATGGGCTCTCTTACCCACCCACCCCTTACAATACTTTTTGATAAAGAAATTAATGATTACTTACGCAGCACACATATTATCGGTTCAAATTCCCTTTTTTTTTTTTACTATTATATATAAATTGTTGTTGTTGTTGTTGTTCTTATTATTTTTGGTGAACAATTTTCGTTTCTTATACAAAAAAAAAAAAAACAAAAACGAAAATTATTTTAAAAATAATTTTTCTTTAAAAAAAAAAATTTATAAAAAAAAATTCTTGAATCAAGCAACGCTTTCTTCGTATTTCTTTCCGCTCTATGCTGTGTATTCTTCTTCTTGCTTGGAAATATGGAACATCCTTTTTTTTTTTTTATTTTTTTTTTTTTTTTGGAATTATTTGATATTTTAAAATTGAATCCTTTTTTGGTTTTTGGTAATGGTTTGGTTGGGATGAATTTTGATTTGCACACAATTATTAGAGCACAAAAAAAAATAATATTAATAACGTATATACAAAAAAAAAAAAAAAAATTAAACACAGACAAAAACAATTTCAACAAAATTTTGTATACTACGACGACAATAACTAAATATTTCGAAAATTTTTTCTCACAAAATCAAAAAATGAAAATAACAGCAAAGTCTTAAGCAAAACGATTAACAACAAAATGAAAAAATTCTTATTAAAATATTTTCTATACTGAGTTTAGAATAGATGACAAGGTTGTCAGAACAGGTGTAAGAAAAAAAAACTGGGTATAATGATATTTTCAACAATTTACTGGCCGCACACTCTAAACTTACTATGATTTCATTACTATTTCTCACTCAATTTAACGAACAAAAGCGGACAAAAGAGAGAGACAGTGTAGAGAAGAAAAAAAAAAAAAAGCTGCAATTGTCAGTTGTGTCTTTTCCTATGGTGCTTGAATTAATTCTTGTTATTTCACAATTTTATATGATTTCACATTCAATTTTACCGTTGACTTTCTTCTGGATCGAAGAGAGAGAGAAGACAGCACCTAACTAATGGAATTGAATGAAATATTAATAATTTATATAATATGTTGGCCTCACTTCCTAACCTAACCTAACCTAACCTAACCCACATCTATTTTATGTTTCAAAAGAACAAGAAAAAAAAAAAAAAAGAAAGAAAATAAGAAGAACAGTCAGCGGTAGATGCCTGTTAGTGTCTCTTTATTTACTTTACAGCTTCACTAAATATATGGAAGCAAACTTGTTCCATTAGAGTGAAATATTTCGATCATAGAGTCCGGTAGTTTAATAATGAATTTCAAAACTAAAAACTTTTGGCTTGAGTGGCACACAATTGATATGATTTTAAGTTTAAAAAATTGAACAAGAATTTTTGGTTTCAAGATTTCGAAAGTTGCGCTTTTTGAGGTCAAGAACAATGAGCGCTCGCAAGAGCTGAAAGAGAAGGCAAAGAATTTTAACAAATATAGGAGGAAAAGCTTTGCCTTGAGTGGGAGAAATGATGCGAATTTGAGTTTAAAGACAATGAGTCCTCATAGCAACTGAATAAGAAAAATCCTCTTGTTACATTTCAAAACTTTGCGAATTTTGAGGTTAAAGACAAGACTTGATCTTAGTAACTGAATATGAAAAGACGAGGAATTTTAACAAAAAATATTGATTGAAAATTTTTGTTTTTTACATTTCAAAAGAAATAATTTTGAGATTTAGAACAAAAAAAAATGTTGACGGCAGCTTAACAAAAAAAGTGCAAAAAATTAAAAATGGATCCTGTTAAAGTCATATATTAGATTTTAAACGGTTATGACTTTAAGGTTAAGATCAAAAATTCTTATAGTATAGATAAGAAAAGATAAGAAATTTTATTAAATATAAGATGGAATAAATATAGAATGAGGTAAAACAATAATTCGAACATTTCTTAGGGTCACGAAAATTGCTTAAAAATGTAATGAAAATAAGGTAGAATTCGAACGGAAGCCTCTGTTACACGAAAAATAGAATAGAATTTTGGTACTTTAAAAAAAAAAAAAAAAAAAAAAAAAAAAAAACAGAGAGAAAAAACAAATGGGAATTAATTCAATTACCACATGATATTCCATAATGATCATCATCAGAGTTAATGGTGGTTGTTTTTTTTTTATTCACCTGCCGCCTATTTGATTACAGTGGAAATGGTGGTAAGTTTTATTTGGTATTTTTATTGTTGATTAAAACCTTTTCTCATCAAATTTGAGCGCGAATGCTTTGCAATAAAAATTCCACCAAAAAAAAAAAAAAAAAAAAAAAAAAAAAATATTCTTCGATATCCATCATCAATTTTTTTACTAGATCCGCGACATTGTTAAGATTAATCGAAGAATTTTAGCAAGAGCTACAGCTAACGGTCTATTTTGCGATATTTTAATTATGACAAACGTAACACATGTATCATCTTTTTATCCATTAACAATTGCTTCCGCCACTAGTGGCTCATATATAAAAACAGAAAGAAGTCTTCACTAGAAACAAACGCCTTCTAATAGAGAATTGCTATCATTTATAGCTTCCAAAGAGAACAAAGAGTACCAACCAGCTATATGAATGTCTTGTTTTGCCTAGAAATGGACAGAAATCAAGATGTCAGTGTTCTCTCTCTCTGTCTTACTTAGAGTTCCACTCGTAGAAGGACTAACTGTCGAACGTAGAACGACTAAATCGATTCCGCATTCGAACTATCGCTAGTATTACCGCATATAAGGTCATAAATATGCAATCGCTCTATAATATATAAAATAAGATCAATCACATACATGCTTGAGAAAAAGATATTATAAACGATATCATAAGTGATTGATTTTAAAATTTGATTTGATTTGATTTAATTTGATGAATTTCTACAGATTAGAGAGACAAAATAATATGAACACTATACAATACAATTCCAAGATTGTGGTGAATAAAGCAATAGCCGAACTCCTCATCCATTGAATTAATATTTGCTTCGACAAAAATAGTATAGCGGGAACTCTACAAAAATACATAAAAAATTATGAAAGGACTATAGTCGCGAGACACTTTATAACTTCAGGTATTTTATTATTTTTTCTGTTCCCATTGATGCGCTTCCCTTTATCGGTCAAGATAATGACTAATTCACGAGACCTATCGATCATCTGCAAGTGAACCTAAGTTCGATTGCTAGCCTGGTCTGGCAAAGAGAAAGCTAAAATAGCCGACTTCAATGTTTTTTTTTTTATCTCTAAATTGATAACATAGATATAGCCCAGAATGATTTTCAAAGTCACTGAGTTAATAATGATCCATAATATGGAACGGGCACTCTTTTCACTGCCTTAAATCGAGAAGGGCTCCTGGTGGTGATGTGACCCTAGATTACTGCTGCCGTTTTATGCCGTTCCCTTGAGTTTATATTATACGGTAGGCGTGTTCTTTAACCGATTTGGCCTCATTTTCCGTACCATATTACCTGAAAGAATTTTCAATATTTTTTTATCAAAGTTAATCCAGATATTCTAACATACCTTAATGGATCCCGAATTTCACACTAATACTGCGGTCTTTAAAGCTTTTTCTTGAGGTTACAAAAGTTTTCACAAAATTGTGAAATTTTCAATACTCTACTATATAGGGTGGGTATGGTCGATTTTTTTCGATTTTTGTACATTTATTAGAGGTTAGGTTTTTTTTTTTTTATAGACCTGACTGCTATAGTTTATGAGTAGAGACTAAAAAAAAAAAAAGACCCAATTTTTTTGGGGGGGGTTTTGTGGCAGTTTCAATACTTTCAATGTTCAACGACAAATTTGAAAGTGAAATTTTAATTTTTCCGTCCAGGAGAATTATTCTTACAGACATTACACGGATGGACAGATAGAGATAGACAGATATACTTAAATCGATTCTTAGATTCTCCTTCTCCTTAAATTGATTCTTAGATTCTCCTTCTAGTTATTGCAAATAAAACAACAAAATGAAGATAGATCCGCGCTTCGTCTAACCGGGTATAAAAAAAAAAAGTCTTTCTTAAGACCCTCTTGTTAGTGTACTTACACATCCATAAACACTTCATTTGTTCAGTGCTATAAGGAGGTATAAAAATTAAAAAATTTTTTAAGAGAGTTTTCATATTCGACCAAAGAAGTTGATCCATGCACCGTTTATGTATTTGAGTTTAATAAAAAGTTTCTTTAATCTAAACTAATCTGTAACTAATATTTGCTCGTATGTGCGTTTATTATGGATGATGAATAATAACAGAATTGCGACGTAAATCTAATTTTGATTTTTTTTCTTTTTCTTGTATTGTTGTGTAATTTTATCAGTTAACGGTTCTTGTTTACTCCCACAATCAATTAATCGTTAATTGCCTTTAAAGAAAACTTTATAGGACAGGGAGGGAGGAAAAAGCATAGAAGAGTTCGAATTACTATCACTTTTTTTTTTTTTATTTATTTTTTCTTTTTTTCAAAGTCAAATAGATTAACATAAAAACTAATTAAATTAAATTTCTCTCAGTAACAAGACAAAGTTTTTAAGGAAAATTAAATTGATCCCTAAGCTAAGTTTTCTTGAAAAAATTTTTCTAAATTATTAAGAGACAATACATTATATATATATTTTCTCAAAATATAATAATATAATTTTCCAAAATATTACAAAATAATCTTCCAAAAATACTATAGTTATACTATCTATCTACTACTACTATAATGAGAGACTGTACTTTTTTTTTTTTTTTAAATACCCGCCTTATGATATATCAATGTTTGTAATTTCCTAGTAAGGTAAAGTATGACTGATGTAAATTTTGCGAAAGTGATTCTTTGTTTGGTATGAAAATTGCCTTTTTGTGGCTCCGAAATGTATGTTAATGCACTCGCTGTACCTTCTCGAATGAGTTTCGTATGAGTTAACTTCTTGATCTTTCTTTTATAAATCTGAAAATTCTGCCTACAAACTCTTGGAAGATTTCAAATCAATTTTCTTTATTTTTATTTTTATTTTTTTTTCACCTCATTATATATATAGAAATTATTTGGCTTTCTTAGGTCACTCTAGATGCGGCTAAATGTCATTTTTATATAGTAAAAAAAAACTAAGACGAAGAATACTAAATACATCTCTTTGTATATATAACACGAGTTAATTTCCCAAATATTCACGCTAAAGCAAATACAATTTCCTTAATCTCTCAGTTAGTTAGTTTTGTAATCCATTTCCTTTTATTATTGATTTAATTTTATTACATTATTTTATAAAATTTCTAAATCAGTTTGTTTTTTTTTTTTTTTTTTTTTTTTTTCAATATTTTCCTACAACTAAAATACAAATTAGCAGAGATATACATATATAAACGCAACAAGCACATGCAAATTTTTTTTTTTTTTAGTTTTCCAGAAATTGAAAAAATATTTTTTTTTTATAAAGAGAAAAAAATTCATCTTAAACTTATAAACACATTAGAAAGTATAACTGTATCTTTTATAATAGCGATTTGAAGAAGACTTTAGAATTTGAAAGGAGTTAGACAAAATGATATATGAACACTGCAATACAGTATTAGTGTTAGGATTATGGCCAACCATATAACATAAGAAACTAACGCAACAAACGTAGCATCAGAAATCAACATGCATTCGAATATATAGCATGTTTGGATAAAAAACGATACGGCAGGGGGTGGTTTACAAAGCTAACATTTATGGAATTTGGATTTGCATTTGCGAAACTCTTTATAACATCAGTTGTTCATATTATTTTGTCTATACCCTTTAGTTAGAGCTCCATTTAGCTATCAACTGGATAGTTAGTTGCACTGTGTATACGTATTCACAGACAGACAGACGGACACTCTCTTAACAACAGTGATGTATTTCAACATTATTTAATATTATATTTTATACATACATACATATATATGTGTGTAATATATATATATATGTATGTATGTATGTATGTATGTATGTATGTATGTATGTATGTATGTATGTATACATTTTATGTGTTTTGACTATTTTAGTTCGCTTTCGTATTCGATTGAAGGAAGTATTCGGTTTAGCAATAAAATCTTCTTTTGTAACTTATGTTCGCTGTACTAAAAAAGGTTAATTAGTTTTTATTTTTATTTGAATTTTTTTTTTTTTTTATTAAAGGTTTTTGACTTTGAAGAGTTTTTCTCATAAATTTATTTACTTAAATTTATACTAATTTTTTTTTTCAATTTATATATATATATATGTATATTTTATTAATTAATTTATATATATATATATTATTATATATATATTATTATATATATATTATATTATATATATTATATATATATATATATATACTATATATATATATAGTATATATATACTATATATATATTATATATATATATTATATAATATATATTATATATATATATATATATGCATTTGTGTATGTACGTATGTATGCGTATATATGATCTACATACACATATTAATTACTTTTATTTGTGTTTATTTATTTTTTTTATTTTTATATATTAGTTTTATAATGTTTTCCTTTTCAGTTAAGTTCAATTTTAATAAACTGTGTTGTAGATATATAAATATAAATATATATATATATATATATATATATATCATACAACGCAAACACTTTTGCTTCATTAGCTTTTAAATAGCTGAAAAAATATATATTTCGAATATTTTAAAAATCAAACATATCCACAAATATATATATATATAGAGGTTATGATGTATACAGAATTTAGATTTTGAAAATTATATGAATAAATTATAAAAAAAAGAAAGAGAATTTGGTGGAAAGAAGAAATAGAAAGAAGAGCCAGAAAATTAGTATGAGAGCATAAAACAGAAAAAAAAGAGAACCGGGAAGGGGAGAGGATCTTGTATATAGGAAAAAAGATGAATGGGAGGATAAAATATATTTTATATCAAGTTGAAAATTTTCTTTTTTTTTTTTTTTTTTTAATTATTTACGGCGATTACTATCGATTTAACCTTTAAGTTTCTGTTCAACTGCCGCAGCCTGCTGCTGTTCTGTATCTCGTTTGCTTTTTGTTGTTAATCAGATATTGTCTACGGAATCGGCATCATCATCTGAACTGAATTCATCACCAAACTCAATATCCTCATCCAAACCATCTTCAACAAATGTGACGGTATCGTTAATGCGAACCGATTCGGGAAATTCACCATAAGTTTTTAAATTCCTGGCTTCATCGGGTGTATACTTCAATATGACATCGGCCTTTGAATCTTGATAATCACGCAATCCAACCAATATTATATCACCCTGATTAATCCAGACCTAAAACAAAAAGAAAAGAAAAAAAAAAAAAACAAAAACAAAAAATTAAAAACAACTTTTTTTTTTTTAATACAATTTCCATTTCTTATGATAAAAGGTATATTAAGAGCTTGTATCCATATCCAAAAGCACTGACTTTAGATCCATTTATTATATCGATCGTATCATAATGAAATTTTGAATCAAATTAAGCCTATCTGTACGGCTGTCTGTCTGATATCTGTGTAAGCATTTTTGTGTTCAACCTACAAGTACAGTTTGTTATCTTTGAGATATTTTGTCAAGCTTTAGTATACTGGAAAGTTTGTGACCAAAGAGCGAACACCTAATAAAATCAATTTTCTCATCATCATTTTTACGACTAGTCCCTATATAAAGTCGTAATTAAAAACAAGGAGTCTTTATATGATAATAATATCAATTCTGGTATACAAAATAACAGCGAAAAATTTGAATGGGGGAAGGGGGGAAGGGTGGAGGGGAGGGGGGTTGGATTATCTTTTGAACCATCTCTCATAGAACTTATCCTTGTCCTTATACAAATTGATCCTTTAAGTAGGAAAATCATTTAAATTTTAATATTTTATAAAGCAAATCACTCCCTAATAGTAATATCACATAAAAATTAATTGCTCTGGATTTGGACAAACTAAGTCTATTTTTTAAAACCATTTGCACATAACGGTAAGAAGATTTAATTTTTCATATTTTTTGATACAAATGAGTTCGTAATATTAATTTCAAATAAAAATGAATTTCTCTAGATTTGGACCATAAAAATTAACTGCTCTTGACTATGGAAATATCTGGAAAAATGGGGAAGACCACTGTTGGTAGAATGTTCCAAAGGCGGATAGTGTGGTTGAAGAACGATGAGTCGCAAAAGTACGTCGTATGGAAAGCAGGCATCGCTGTGTCGAATGAGTGAGAATTCTGGGAAATCCGAGCAAATTTTATTAAAGGACTTGATTTGTAAACGAATCGCTTTTATCTCCGTGAAGTGTTTGCTGCTCTGTATCCACATCTAGATAGATAAGCGCGGAACAAGCACAAAAATTACGGTGATTCTCAAGAAAGTTCTGAACACACTCATATTCTTCATAACCATATGAGATTTTCGATGTACTTGGGTGAGGGCTTCTAGACAAGCACAACCCACACATATGAAGTGGCTGGATATAGGCGGTGTAAATGGTGGGGACGTCGGCTGCCTTTTTTTTTTTACTACTTTAAAAAGGCTTAGGCTTTTTTTGATAGAATCTTTCGAATGCTTCTTCCTTCCAATGAAGATAATTTTTATTTTGTTTATGCCCAGAGTTGCCAAAAGTTGTCGATTTTTCGATGTTAACATCGCCGAAGTAGAGAGGTTGTTCATGATTTATTCTGTGTGTTAAGAGAGTTAGCATTGAGTGTTTTGACAACGTTGAACTTTACCCTATTTGTTCGGTCTCTCGAGATTCAGATGTTGTTATGAGGTCTCTATTAAGTGAATTTCTTGAGATTCAGTCGTCTGTAAATGAGGTAAACAAAGCTTTCTGTCACCTATTGAAAATTTATAGGACATACCACCACCAGGAAGATAGATGTAGAAAGAATAGAGCGAGCTCTATGCTAGAAATCAATACCAATTTCGCCGGATGTTAAATGTTTTGAAGAAGTAATTGCAAGTTTTTTTTTTAAATTCTTGTCAAGTATTCTATTAAATTTTTAATTTAACCTTTCATGATAAAATAAATTGTTTATAACTCTTGAATGAGATGATTTTGCTTCATCACTATGACTCTCTGATTTGCAATAAAAATAAATTTAACAAAAAAAAATTGTTATTCAAGTGCAATCATCATCAGCAAAAAAAAACTTATAACGTAAGTTTTCAAAAATGGAAAAAAAGTTATTTTGTTATAATTGACCGCTTTTCGATCGATATATTATTCAACTCGTTTCGGTTAACTGGATAGAAAATTCATGAACAAACGCGTAGAGAATAAGTAGATAAATATTTTAAAATTAATTTAAGAGACGAAAAACAAGAAATTTTAAATCAAAATAGATTGAATACCACTCAACCAAAAAAATTTTAAAAAGTATAAAGACGGAACATTCTATACCTTATATCGTACTTCGTCTATTAATGGACGGTTCGGTAAATAGTTTCGTTTCTTTCTTTTTTTTTTTTTTTCAACAAAGGATTTAATTATATTTTTTCACAACCCTGTTTAGACTAAAGCGATATTGTTATTATGTATTGGGTTGGCAACTAAGTAATTGCCGATTTTTTCAATAAAATAAGTTTTTTTTTTTTTTTTTTTTACTTGGAATGAAGTCTAATCTATAATGTATTTTCCATTTTGTTCGATGACCTTTTGCACATCTCTCTGATAACTTGAAAATTCCTTGCTCGTAGAAAGTCCTGATCCTTTTCGGCCGAAAACTGAGCTAAGTGAGATTTTACAGTGTCCTCATCGTTGAAAGTTTTACCACCAAGGGAGTTGGCCAGGGATCGAAATAAGTGGTAATCCGATGGCTTAAGATCAGGACTATATGGTGCGTGTACTATCAATTCCCAACGAAGATCAATCAATTTTCGACGAGTGGCCAGAGAAGTGTGCGGCTTCGCATTATCTTGGTGGGAAATGAGACCTTTACGATTGACCAATTCGGTTTGCTTCTCCTTGACCGCTGCATCCAATTTGTCCAATTGCCGACAGTAGACCTCCGAATTAATTGGAATTAATTTGTTCCTTGGAAGCAACTCTAAATACACCGAACCTTTCCAATACCACCAAATTGATAGAAAAATCTTCTTTTGTTGGATATGTGCCTTTGAAGCGGTTTGCGATGACTCATTAGGCATGCAGCACTGTTGATTTCGTTTGACATTGTTGTAGACAATTCACTTTTCGTCTCCAATGATGATTCGTTTTAAAAACATATCGAATTCATTGCGTTTAAGCAATAATTTGCAAGCGCTAATGCGCTTTGTCAGATGAATCTTTCAAATGTTGGGGAACCCAAATATCCAGCTTCTTAACCAGACCCATAGGGTTTAAATGCTTTTCAATGGCTGTATGTGAAACATTTAACTTCTCTGCAATCTCCCGTGTAGTTACATGACGATCTGCTTCGATGATGGCTTTGATTTTATCCTAATTAAGCTCAACTGGTCGACCTGAACGTTGGTCATCTTTAAGAGAAAAATCTTCAGAATGGAATTTTTTAAAGCAATTTCGGCATTGCCTTTCTTTAAGGGCTTGATCATCATACACATGACGTAACTTTTTGGCGGCTTGCACTGAGTTCTTTCCTTTGCGAATAAAACAAAATACGGCGGAAATGTTCGGGCTTGCACTCCGTATTAATGTTGCGGTAAAAAGAAAAAACTAAGAAAATATCTACGCAATAAACTTGTAAAGCTAGATAAGGATAACAGCTGACATACATAAGAAGAAGAAGATCATAACATTTATGGATATCATAAAAATGGAAGTGAGAGACATCTACAATTAAAATCGGCAGTTACTTAGTTGTCAACCTATTATTTTGATAACGGACATAGAAAGGCTTTTAAGACTTGTTTTTCAAAAATTTCATTCGTCACGTTAGGTTAATTCTATTGTCTTACTCTACATTGAAAATCAAAAACAGCATTTTCGGCTTTCTATTGTTATGAAAACTATTTTGTAATTCCTCAGCTATATTTTTACTGATCAATTCGAGTAATGTACGAATTGAGTTTCGCGAGTATTCATGGTGTAACCGGTCAATAAAAATTTAGGAGGAATGAAAGAAATAAGTTTATTCCAGCCAAGTTTCATGATAGAATTTTTGTCTTTATCCAAATACTTTGGTTTATATAGTTTAAGAGAAAAATGTTTACGCTAATGTAATTATGAAAAATAAGAAACTTAAAATAAACGCTTACGTTAGGTGTACAAAAATGAAAATTGATACAAAAATAATTAACAAAAAAAAAAAAAAAAAAAAAAAAAAAAAAAAAAAAAAAAAAAAAAAAAAAAAAAAAAAAAAAAATGTACACCAAAAATAAGTCTACTAAGTATATTACATACACATATATAACTCGTACTATATGAGGTATATTAGCTAGAAGAAGGTAGAAAAATTGTGACCACGCTCGTAGAATACACTAAAAGGGACTCGTATAGACAAGTCTACTAAGTATGTTACATACACATATATAACTCGTACTATGTGAGGTATATTAGCTAGAAGAAGGTAGAAAAATTGTGACCACGCTCGTAGAATATATTAAAAGGGACTCATATAAAATAAAAGAAAGGAACATTTGTTACGATTTTATAATGTTTCAGCTCCAATACTTAATATGTAGCTTTTCTAAAAAGCAAGTAAAAATTAGTTTAATAGTCCAAAAGCGTATCGGCTGACATAGACGCTGCCCTGACATTTCAGGAAAATTTTCCCAAAATTCTAGAAGACAGAAATTAGACCGCAATTTAGGTCGGCTCAAAGCAAAGGCTCTTGTATTTCTACAATCTAAGTGACTTGTACAATATGGACACTGTCTCTTATAAGGAAGTCTATATTATTTTCCTTTTTACTATTAAAAAGATAAAAATTCGTTTCAAATATGAAAAGGTAGAAAGAAGATGTTCAGTATCTAAGCAAAAGATGTACAGAACACCAGTGCCAAGGGTAGTTTAAAAAACTCCGTTCCAACCATTTTGACCTTGAGAACGTAGCACGTTCTGGAAAGTCGGTTGAAAGCGATAAAGGGAAAAGCCAAGGTGTTAAGGTATGGGATCAAAATGGAGAACATATAATAGTCATAGACTATAATAAAATAATCCGCCGTTTTAACAAAAAAAAAAAAAAAAAAAGGAACGAAATGACTTCCCGAGCAACCCATCTATCAATCCGAAGTCAAAAAATTTTAGACAAATAAAAATGGATATTTTGAAAAAATCTTATATGGACAATAATTGAAAAAATGGTCTCAAACTCATCCAAATTTTTGCATTCATTCAATCCGAAGAAACTATTTTGCATCGAGATTGATCCAGAAATATTAAAGATGATGAATTTTTATGTAAAGTTTATGGAAAGAACGGTCTTAAAAGTGGTCCAATGCACTTGTAATAGAGTTCACTTTTAGATCAGAATGTGTTAAACTAATAAATATCTTCAAAACATCTCGGAAATCTTTTATACTCATCACTTTTTTATCTTAAAAATAAAAATAATAGATTGTGCGTCCTTTGATTTATCTGTAAGAACTTCCAAGATTTCTGTCAAATTTGAAGTCGATATTTCATTCATTCATTTTTGGAACCAACGATATTGTTTAGCATAGACAGACAGATAGACGGACATGTGTAAATTGATTCTAAATGTGATACCGATCAAGAATATATATATATATATATATACCTTATGGTGTTGCCAACAAATTAACAAAATGAATACACTCTCATTCTTCGGCGGTGGATATAAAAATAGACAAACTGTGATAGACAAACAGATATGATAACAGATAACAGGTGTATCAATTGTTTGAAGTTTTATAAACATTCGCATAAACTTCCCTGTCGCACTTGTTGTGTGTATAGAAATAAGATAAACTAAGAGCGATAAGCTAAATATCTTTTTTAATAATTAGATTCCAAAAATGTTTTTTTTAAATTCAATATTACGATAAAATAAATAAACACAGAACCACATGAATGATATATCAGTGCGTAATAAGTGAAGTGTTTGTTAGTCAGATATTCCGTTACAAGCACAGCACACGTGTAGCTAACGAAAGTGAAACATTCCGTTGGTATGTTCATCGGAATTTATGAGAAGTCGAAATGTAACTAATTGGTTTAACATTAATCATAACGCGAGCCCGTCTAAAATGTTATACAATGATAACGATAACGGGGGAAACTACAATAACTTATCATAAAATTGCAAAAAAAATAATGACGAAATTCTATTGAAATAATTTATAATTGAATTGCGTACGAGCTTAATTTAGATATTTGTTGTAGGTGACTGATCTTTTTCGAGTCTCCTTTTCAATGACGCGATTCATTCACAGGTTGGGTGGCGTAAGTAATATTGTAACACATAGGCACCCTATTAAACGTATACATACACCGTGGTAGCCAGAGAGAGAGAAAGAAAGAGATAAAGATAGAGAGAGAGATAGAGATAGATAGAGAGAGATAGAGA
>KK351052.1:896534-909605 GCA_000671755.1 Glossina brevipalpis | reverse complement strand
AGAAAGAAAAAGTGGAGTGAGGGCACGAGGGAGGGAGGGAAGGAGGGAGGGAGGTCGAACTCTATCAACATATGATTGATAAGCAATAGTATAAACTCGTTATTATATATTACTACTGATTACTACTGATAAATTTCAATACAAACTGAAGAGAGAGCTGAAAATGTTAACGACATAGATAGATAGATAGAGAGAGAGAGAGAGAGAGAGAGAGAGAGAAAGAAATAAGTAGAGAAAGAAAACATTTTTACTTCAGTAACAATGTTGTGCTGCTATGATTTAAAGTTTAAATATAACGTAACAAAATTAAATAAAAACTAAGCAAGCGAAGGAATAGTTACCATTATAACTCGCAAAGTGAAAAACATTTCAATGGACGATTTATGAAATTTTAGAAAAATAAAATTTGTGAGAAAAAGTCTAATAAATTTCTAGAAGAAAACAAAAAAAAAAGGCTTATATGCCAAGGAGCACACTTTTAATACATCAATTAAATGGCATTTGAGTTTTTCATCAAATCACTTTTAAAATTATGGCTGTTGTCACAACCAGAATACAAACTGTACAAATAACTCGTAAACGTTCCATCTGTGATTGTTTTCATAATTGTCGATCTCCGGTAATAAGAAAACAATCGTTATGCTATCAAAAATTTTTGGATAAACGTGAAGCAAAACCTCATACAGCACCATATGTTGTTTCCATACAATTAATGACTCCCGATCATGGTTTAGTGCATTATTGTGCTGGTACAATAATAAATGAAAGTTGGATTGTTACCGCCGCTCATTGCGTAAGTAATCCATTAATTGGTATCAATTCGATGATAATGGCCGGTTGTCACGATATACACGCACGTCATGAAAGTGGAAATATACAATTGCGTCAAATTGATTATTATACGATACATGAATTATATTTAGGTGGTATTAATCCATATGATATTGCCTTAATTCATACGGAAAAACCATTCAAATTTGATAAATATGTGCAACCAGCTCATTTACCAAAATCAAATTCATTACCAAATGGTTATGGTCGACTATATGGTTGGGGTAATATGTCTATGACTAAACGTGAACAATATCCACATAAATTGCAAATGGCTGATATGCCCATATTGGATTTTAATTTAAGTGAACGAATTTTAAATGCTTCCGGTATGCAATTGCATGTAACAAATTTTTGTACGGGCCCTTTAACGGGTGGAATAAGCATATGTACAGCGGATTCGGGTGGACCATTAATGCAAATGTATCGTCGGCAATATCCAACAATTGTTGGCATCGCTTCATGGGGTAAAAGACCGTGCGGACGAAAAAATTCACCGTCAGTTTTTGTACGAGTCTCTGCCTTTAATGATTGGATTTTTCAAACTATTCGAAAATATACAGAAAACAAAATTAAATAAAATTAAAAGAAAAGAAAAAATCACATAAAACCAGATTATTAAGAGCTCGAATTTATAAATGATTTTAATTTAAGATAAGTGTAGTAGTAGTAGTAAGTAGTAGTAGTAGTAGTAATAATAGTTAGTATTCTTCTTCTATTCAATCTCATTTTTTTTTTATAAATTTATAGAAAACATTTCAAAAAATGTTTATATTAAATAAAAATATATTTTTCGGAATTTCTTAAAAATAATAATAAAATAAATAAAATAAAATTTTTTTTTTTTTTTTGTAATTTTACTTGAAATCTCCCTCTATTAATAAAACAATCATAAAATTCTTAAAATATTACTCATCTTTAAATCGAAACAATCTGAAGAGGTTGTAGTAAGCTACCAGATAAGTGGGAGCAAAGTCCAGATAAGTAAGTTGTAAGTAAATATTAAAACAAATGCGAACCACACCTTCGTTGGTGTGGTGGAGTAATATAAATATTTATAAAATAAATTCTATATAAAGATCTAACCTACATTGAGTTGCTTGGAAAGATTTTTTTTTTTTTTATTATCAATAATGGTGTTACTAAGTTACTAAGGGGAATCGCAGACTAGTCAAATTTGCAAATCTTTCACATTCTAAACTTCTTTCCCATTTCTTTCCCTTTTAATTAATGTAATTTAATGAATTAATAAGTTAAAAAAAGCATGGTTCACAGTTTCGGAAAACCTAATCTCATTCGAATTTAGAGGATTATAGGATAAAGACCAACGTTGTATAAGAGTTTATTTGGGAGCTACTGCGTTATAGTACTACCCAAATGCTTTAAAGTAACTAATAAAAAAAAATAAAAAAAATAAAAAACTTCTAGAATATACTAAATTTGCCAAAAAGATTTCTAAAGAGAGCAAACAGAATCCACATAAAACGTGAACTTTCTTGATCAGATTGCCGGTCTGCTGAAATAAAATCAGAAGAAGATGTAACAGACTTATTATAACAATCAATTCGTAGTCATTTTCGGAATCGATTCATACATATCTGCCTATCTGTATGTAGTCCGACTAAATTCGGCCTCAAGATTTCAAATTTTTGAAAGTTTACACATTCGCCTGTTCTGATTCAAGGACGAACCTTTTTTGAAAATGATTTCTTTCGGAATATTTTTAAAATTATTTTCCATATAAAATTGCATTTGGGAAAATCTTTGCATTAAAAAAATTTTCCAAATCTTTGATTTTTCTTCAGAAAATTCCAAAGATATTATTTAATTTAGTAAATGAAAGTGTGAAAATTTGGAAAAATGGAATAGGATGATTTTTTTGAACACTTCCCTTGTACATAAATCCCTTAAAAGACGAACTCCTTATACCGCAACAAAATCCAAATTTTTAATATTT
The DNA here is from genome assembly GCA_000671755.1 of Glossina brevipalpis. Lineage (NCBI taxonomy): Eukaryota > Metazoa > Arthropoda > Insecta > Diptera > Glossinidae > Glossina > Glossina brevipalpis. Next base: position 906,817 of record KK351052.1, on the reverse strand, counting down.
TATAATAAAAGTTGATTCAAAAGAGAGAGAGAGAGAGAGTTTTGTCATCCGCTAGCTTTAAATCCATTGTAAAATTTGGAATCATTCTCTTCATTAAAAAGAACTCTATTTAATGGAAAAAATTATATATTTAATATCTTATGATGAAAATTAATATAAATTTAATTAAAATTAAAATTAAAACAACTTATGAAACATTCAAGAGTTCTTATGAAGAGAAAAGCCTTTGTGAGCCTGTTGTGAGGCAACAGTATGATATTTATAAATGAAAAATTTCTTTTTGGGCCAAATGAGGTCAAATATTTGATACTTGACCTTTTTTCAATATTACAATTTAAATTCTTAATTTATACAACTGTTGAATGGTACGAAATGATCTCGTACTTTTTGACAATTAATTCAAAGAATCGACAACAGAACACATGAACAAATGAATGGATCTCTATTGAAAAATGTTCAATATGAACACGAATTACTTTGCCTGAACCTTTTAATGAGTGTTACGAATACAAATTACAAATTACTTTGTAAGCAATCTGTTAAGCGGATCTTCACTTTATCTTACAATTCAATAAAAAATATCAGACAAATATTAATGACAAAAACTAAGATATTTAATTCAAACTTATTTTATCTTTCCGCTCTGTCAAAGTATTTTCAATTAATTTTCGTTTAATATTTAAAATCATTATTTTTTCCATTTTCTGAAAGCTAGAGGACCAACACCTATAAAAAAATCTTATTTAATCGGTACTTTCATAGGGATTGTACATATTCTTAAATAATTTAAGATCCAACCTCTCAAGTTGTTGTTGGGCTTGTTTTCTTATGATAAACAAATCAAATTTATGGTATTTGTTCTAAATTAACGACCAAAGATCAACAAAGAAAGAAAGAAAAAAAGAGAGAAAGAGAGAGAGAGGGAGTGAGAATATTTAAGTCATCCACATAATAGCATTGAAGAAGAGAACCTACGGCATCATCCTTTTTTCTAGTCTAAGAATTTATTTCGTTAGTCTAAATAAGTTATAATTATAATATTAAAAATAAGAATAATAATAATAATAATATTTAAAAAAAAAAAAATGTTGATAAAAATATTCAACTAAAATCTAAAAGCTCAACCAGCCAACAAAAACAACCATAAAAAAAATATGAAGGGAATGATAATTCTAATTAAATCCTACACAAGCCTTTTTTTTACTATTATTTCGAGAAATAAATAGTTCGTTTTGTGAGCACTTTATGTAATACTTCAAAAATATTTGATATTATTATTTTCCAGCTAAATATACAAGCATGTGCCATGTCTGACGTCTTATGATATACGTTCGCTTAACAAAGGCATATGATTTAGATTTTTTTTTCAAGGCAAAAGAAAACAATTTTTTTCTTTTAAATATACGGCTGTCTTTTTTTTGTTGTTGTTGTTGTTGTTTTCATTTACAGATTAGATAAAGAATAGAAAAGTGTACTCAATATGTTTATAAACAATATTAAAAATAATAAAAAAAAAAAAACAAAAGAGAAAAAGAAGCATCTACAGAACATGCGAATATTGGATATAGGTAAACAAGGAAATAACATTGAAAGGAAAAAACATTTGTATGCGCAATAAATGTTTATGGAAAATTTAAAATTTTCTCAAAAGTATTCACATTGACATTTACTCTCCTATAAACAAAAAAAAGAAAAACTCTCTAATGAAAAAAATCTTCAATGCTTTCTTTTTTTTTTTTCGAGTCTTTGGCGTCGCCTTGAGAATAACCTGTATTAGCTTTTGACTTATTACTTCATTTTTATTAGAGTAAAAACACTCATATGTTTTACACTAATTGAAAAAAACACATGTATTGGAAAAGAAAAAAAAAAAAAAAAAGAAAAATTTTTATATGCATGCGAAAACCTATAATAGTGTGTGGTCACATGCACGTAACAGCCAGCACTTACCTTCTTTCTGAGTTTCCCTCGTATATGACATAAACGTTTAACACCATCGAAACACATGGCCTCCAGACGCCCATTGCCTAACATCTTGGTAACTTGAGCATATTCCTGCTGATCTTCTTTGAATATGAGTTCACGTTTCTCAAATTCATTTTCATTCTTTCCACGACGACGATTTTTTCCACCTTTTCCTTTATTCTTAGGCATTTTGGTTTATTTTTTAATTTGCAATTAATTACACAGCAAGCACACTTCAAATCTATGTTAAAAATTTTTCACAAAATTAATTAATGTAACTCTCTTGATATATGACTTGAATTGGACTGTGAAATTTAGAAAAAAATATAAATAAATTATTTCACTTACGAAAATCGCTTTTCGATGAACTTTATTTTTTCAATTTCTCGATAGAAAAGAAAGAGGAGATAATGATAAAATTGAATAAATAACAAACTGTCAAATTCTTAAATATCATATCAAAGAGTAAACGAGATGGATAGAGTAACATTAATTCTTGGCGACAATGATTGCCAACCTTAATAAAATTTGAATTGTCTGCAGATATTTCTACCTTATGAAGCCAGCCTCATAAGAACATGAGTTATTTTCTCGAATATATTATACTAACTCAAAATTGCAAAGTGACATCAATTTTCGGGTCAATTTTGATGTCACTTTCCAATTTACATTAATACTGAGCATAAAAAGCGAAAAAATTGCCGCCACAAACTCTTACAAAGTTGTATTTTAACGTAGGAAATGATTATTATATAGCAATTCTATATTTTTTTTCTTTGTTAAATTCCTTACCCGACTATATGAAATAGAAGGCAACAAAAATCCCATTATTAGTGAGAAAAAATTAAACATAAAACTCTGTCCAGTTGTTCTGCTTAAACAACATCACAAATTTCCCAAAAAGGATAAACGTAATTATTCTCAATTTTTTAATAAGATATTATGGCTCCCAAGAAAGATGCAAAAGATGCAAAGGGTAAAGGCAAGGGCAATAAGAAGAATGCTGAAAGCGACGGTGGTGGTAGTAATAGTAAGAAAACTGGTAGTGGTTGCTCATCTGTAAAAGTCAGACATATTCTTTGCGAGAAGCAAGGCAAGATACTAGAAGCTTTAGAAAAATTGAAGAATGGACAAAAATTTAATGAAGTAGCTGCTGCTTATAGTGAAGACAAGGCTCGCCAGGGTGGTGATTTAGGATGGCAAATACGTGGTTCGATGGTGGGACCATTCCAAGATGCTGCATTCGCTTTGCCGATATCGACAGTTAGCAATCCCGTGTGCACAGACCCACCAATTAAAACCAAATTTGGTTATCATATCATTATGGTGGAAGGAAAGAAATAAATTCGAACCTCTGGTGGCGGCACGTTTCGTAAAAAAGAAAAAACTTTTAAATCGTTTTTATAAGAAATCCAACTGTAAAGGCATAGTAACGTTGAGACACTTCCAATTTTCCTTATGTTCCTTTTGCTTGATGCATTCTTTACTTTTAAAGACCAATTCGACTGGCGATATTTTTTCGACAACTCTTCAAATAGTGAGCAGTTTAAATATGCCATATTGCTTTGGCTGCGTTCAAACAGCACTTATGGAGCTTATGATGGATGTTTTTGGATTTTATTGTTGTTTGCTTTTTAGTTGCATTTTTCGTTCTTTGCTAGTTTGGAATTTAAAAAACGACATGAAGTTTAGTGAGAAATTGATCACATTCATGAGAGATATCGAAATCTTTTAATGTTTTTGATGGAGCAAATGATCCGACAGGTGTATTCTGATTTTTGTAACCGATCGCCAATCAAACTTGTCTTTTTCTCATAATTTTTTCACTTTGTCTGCGGAGCAATTTTTTCAATAAACCTCTCCAATCCAAACAATGTGTCAAAAAGTAAGTTTGTGTGGTCAAGAAAACTATAAGAAAAAATACTTGACGATTTATGACATGTGATGTTGCTCCGAAGTCGTGTTATAAATTTCGAAATAAAACGAAAACAATTTATCTCTGGCAAAACCGAACATTAAATGCTTGACCTGGGAAGTCAATTATGTGACTTTAGACCGCCAATTTGTACGTTAAAATAGTAATTTCCAAGAGATTGTGGTGATAGTTTTCCGTGGTTACTGCTGCCAATTTTTCTAGTATTTTCTAGTGTACAAAATAATAAATTGTTTTTGTTTACATACAAGACTATACAATTTCCGAAATCCTCCAAAGCTGTTTAAAAAGCTGAGTCGATATTTTAGACTCAAACCTCCATGGCTTTCAAAAGGTTACTTTTGCGATATCTCTAGGTACAAAAAAGATCTCATTCCAAACTACATTTTCGGGAAGCTAGCTGAAGAGAAAATCCAAATACTAGAAAACGACAATTGGCATTTATACTAACGGCTTTAAATCTGACGATCTTCCATCTTCTTTTGCCATGGTAGAGGCTTCAGGACAAATTCTATTAAACCGCATACTTCACGAAAGTGCATCTACATTCATAGCTGAAGCCAGAGGTATTCTTCAAGCTATAGACTTTGCCAATAATAACACACTCAAAAGTATTACTGTCAATGATAGCCAATGTGTATTAAAAGCAATCCAAAATCCTTCAATTTCTAAATGGAGCACCATAGATTTATTTGGAAATGAACAAGCTGATCGAGCGTCGAAGTATGCTGCTTTTACACCTGTAATTATAGATGATTTCATGGAAAAGTTAGTCCTTTCACGATAAGTTGCAAAAAAGTGAAAGAGAAAATCATGGAAGCTAATCAATAATATCATCATCAGCACTATTCTTCTATTAATCAGGACCTTGTTCTTCCAATATATCCAACTACTATTGATAAGATTAAAATGTTTGCCAGAATTCGTCTGGGCCGTACTATTGCAACACACCAAAGGATACTTAAGAAATCTTTTGCTCCAATCAGCCGTTGTGGTCAAATTCTTACAGTAAAACACTTTCTTTGCGACTGCATAAACCTTTTTCTTATAAGAAGAATCACATTTGGATCAACTAATCTCTTGGACATCTTCAGATCAGCTAGCGAACATAATATCCATTTAATATGTTACACTATTAAAACTAGGTTTAGTATTTAATCTTCGTTTCTTAAAAAAAGAGCCGTTAGCTTATGTTGCTGGTGCTCAATGCATTTCTGTAGTTTAAGAATTGATTTCATTAGTCTAGAAATTATAATGATAATAATAATAACAATAACAATAATAATTTCTAGGCTTGGACTCTAATCATGAAACTGAACTGTCCTCCTTTTTGGTAACATGTAACATTATCAGCCAATTTTCGGATAATACTCCGAATTTTCAGTTAATATCACAAAATTGTCAATATGATTGAAAGAGACAAAAAATGAGCGGCTAATTGACGTTCGTTTGTTTGCTATAAATACGGTACAACATATGGTAAACAATACAAACATGCAAAATTAAATAATAATTAAATTTTATAAAGTTTTAATTTTAAAAATTTCCTAATTTCTCAAATAAATTTCTTACATATGGATATATCGTATTCGTTATATCGTTATATATTCTTCTTCTTTCTAAAGTATTCAGCACATAACTACATATTGCGCATAATAAAATGCACAAATATGGATTGTAAAACTTGAACAGTATCTTCTTCTTCTTTTCAAAGTATTCAGTAATTAACTACATATTGCGCTTAACAGAATGCACAAATGCAACGATTGAACAATATGTTTGGGTTTGTTTATGTTTCCTTTTCACAGCTGTTTTTCTTACAAATACAACTCTAAAAGAGGTTTTCGTGGTAAAATTTCTTTGTTTATACTAAATTTAAATGCAAATTTGTTCAAACTAACATCAAATTTAGCATAACGAGAGAGCGTAAAACGATACAATTTTCTCGATTACATTCGTGATAAGTAAGTTCACATGTGTGAACACCCTAAGTGTCTGCATTTGCAAGAATTAATTCTGGTAACATTGCATTTTAACACGATGCGGTTTTTGTGTTGTTGCTTTTTCGCACATGTTATAGAATATTTCTAATCTTGTGATTTCTTATTGTAAATCATTTGCCTTTTCTAAACATTTTAAATATAAATAATGTAAGGAATTCTCATAAGGATTTAATAACTATATAAAATTAAAATTTTATAATCACATGATCATTAGCTGCAGCATGTCAGAAGAATTGTTGTTGAAATTTCAACTGCTTTTGGGTATGAGCGAGCAGAAAGCCAAGGAAACCCTTAAAAATGCAAATGTTACTAAAAATTTGCAATTGGCTTTGGCGGAAATCAACGAGACTGATTTACGTGAAGGTTTTGGCATGTTATTGTATCATATGGCTACCAAAATTAAACCACAAATAATAGATCATTTGCCTTTGCTAACGCGTTATATAGTAGCCGGATTATTAAACAATAGTATGAAAGTGGATGCTGCTTTGGAATATTTGCTAAAACTGGGCCAGAAGAAAGATGTTGGCATTGATATAGAAGAATTTGAACATGAATGCGGTGTGAATATAGTGATTACACCAGAAGAAATAGAGAAACTGGTTCAACAACTAATACAAAAATATAAAGAAACTATATTAGAGCAGCGTTATCATTTCAATTCATTTAAAATAATGCAAGAAGTCAGAGATCATTTGAAGTGGGCAGATGCTAAAAGTGTTAAATCAGCCATAGATGTGGAGATATTTGATTTGCTTGGTCCGAGGACTGAGGATGATTTAAAACCTCCTGCTAAAAGCGAGAAGAAAAAGGATAAATCGAAAGCTAGCGTTACAGGGGATAGTAATAAATCGTTGATAAAAGAAAGTACTTTGGAGAATCATGAAGGAGCTCGTACTATAGGGGAATTAATGAAAACTAAGGTACATTTCCATGCGCCGGGTGAAAATTATAAAACCGACGGTTATGTGGTTACGAATAATACTGAACGTTTACTAAAAGAGCATTTAATTGTAACAGGAGGTCGAATCCAAACTCGTTTCCCACCTGAACCCAACGGTATTCTTCACATTGGTCATGCTAAGGCTATAAATATTAATTTCGGTTACGCTGCTGCTTATGGCGGCATTTGTTATTTACGCTACGATGACACTAATCCTGAAAAGGAGGAAGAAAAGTTTTTTGTAGGCATACATGATATGGTTGAATGGTTGGGCTACAAGCCATATAAGATAACGCATTCTTCCGATTATTTTCAGCAATTATATGAATGGGCTGTTATTTTAATAAGAAAAGGCTTAGCTTATGTTTGTCATCAAAATGCCGAAGAAATGAAGGGCTTTAATCCAAAACCGAGCGAATGGCGCGACCGTCCCATAGAAGAATCTTTGCAGTTATTTAATGATATGAAAAATGGTAAAATTGATGAGGGAGCTGCCACTCTACGTTTGAAAATAACTTTAGAGGAAGGCAAAGTAGATCCTGTAGCATATCGCATTAAATTCATATCACATCATCGCACAGGAAATTCATGGTGTATATATCCAACATACGATTACACTCATTGCTTGTGTGATTCTTTAGAGAATATAACCCATTCACTTTGCACCAAAGAATTTCAATCTCGTCGCTCGTCTTATTATTGGTTGTGTAATGCTTTGGATATTTATTGCCCTGTCCAATGGGAATATGGGCGTTTGAATATGAATTATGCGTTAGTATCGAAACGTAAAATTGCTAAATTAATTGATGAACATATAGTTGAAGATTGGAATGATCCAAGATTGTTCACATTAACAGCTTTAAAAAGAAGAGGTTTCCCTCCGGAAGCCATTAACAATTTCTGTGCCCAGATGGGTGTAACAGGTGCTCAAATATCTGTGGATCCTACTATGTTAGAAGCGTCTGTAAGGGACGTTCTAAATGTAACAGCTCCTAGACGTTTAGTAGTTTTGAATCCTTTAAAAATTACTTTAAGTAATTTCCCTTATGATTCAAAGCAAGAGATAATAGTTCCTGATTTTCCACAAAACGTAGAGCTAGGCAGTCATCGCATGATATTGGATCAAGTGATTTATATAGAGCAAAGTGATTTTAAGGAAGAACCCGAAAAAGGTTATAGACGTTTGTCTCCAGGACAATCAGTTGGTCTGCGGCATGCTGGTTTAGTTATAAAAGTCAAAGAAATAATAAAAGGTAAGGTTGCTGGCGAAATAAAGGAATTATTATGCGATTGCGAGTTAAGCGAAACTGCAGAAAAACCTAAAGCTTTTATTCAATGGGTATCGCAACCTATTCCTATTGAAATTCGTTTATACGAGTTGCTGTTCCAGCATAAAAACCCTGAAGATCTAAACGAAGTGCCAGGTGGTTTTCTTACCGATATTAATCCCAACTCGAAAATAGTTTTACAATCATATGCCGATCGTTCTTTAAGCAATGTTAAGGTTTACGACAAATTTCAATTTGAACGTATAGGATTCTTCTCCGTAGATCCGGATACAACTCAGGACAAACCAGTTTTTAATCGCACTGTAGTTTTGAAAGAGGATTCTGGAAAAAAGTGAATAGTAAAGAACAAATTGAATAGCGTCAGCTTTAATATGAATTTTTTTTTTTTCTAACATTGGGAAGCTTTAATTGAAATAAAAACCATTTTTTATATATATATATATATATATTTTTTTTTTTTTTAATATTAATTAATACTACTCAGAACAACCAGCAATGGTGCCCCCGGTGCCACCATCTCCACTAAACATGGCAGCTGGATGTATCATAACTGTATGAAGTTTCAAGGCATTCAGTTGGCCCATCACTAAAATTTCATCCATGGCTTTTTTGGCATAAAGTTTTTGTTCAGACGACAATTTACGATAACTGCAAGCCCAAGCGCGCGCGTAAATATCCGCTTCATCATTATCTATGCATTCACTTTTGCAAGTGTTTACTCTATTTTCATGACAAGCAGCAGGGTGATGAGGTGATGAGGAGAAACGTTGAAATTTCGGTTGCTTTTCAAATTGATTGACACTCGATCCTAATGGATCTAATGAGCGTTTTAGAGTATCTTCCTGCACGATTTGTGAGGATATTTCATTATTTTCTTCTTGAATAAGATCGCAATTGTGATGATCTTTATCTTGTGTTTGGTCGGGTAGAATTTTTGGATATCTGCTTTGATATTTACGGATTATACCATTGAAAGTTGAAGGTACGACGGATGTTGGATATCTTTTATTTTGCTCTTCAAATCCAAAAGGAGAAGATATACGAACCATATCATCAGGCGTCTAAATAAGAAGAAAGACAAAAGAAATAAAATTAATTTTCTCTTATGATGATTGATTTGATCTTGAACTCAATACCCATAAATGCTTTTGTTCTTGTTCAAAATTCCGTGAATTATCTGCAGTTTTGGTTAAAGGTGATTTTCGACATAAACGACGTCCTAAAAACCTTTTGATACGCTCATCATCTTGTCTGCAGGATTCATTGTCATAATTGCTTTGTGTATTATTCTCTAAAGCTTCAATTTCACATTTCGTTGGATACGACGCTACTAATGTCTATTAAAAGTTTTGTCTATTAAATGCTTGTTAATGCGTTCACAGAAAACATACATAATACGCGCATACGTTATAATACTTACCAATTTTGTATCATCATCGCATGCTGTCATATTGGTTTCATCAGAAGGAAAATCTAATTTGTCTGTATACTTATCCTGTTTCAATAGAAATGAAAGCTGCTCAAAATACCATAACGTAGGATTGTATTCCTCCATTGTATTACAACGTGATTGTCTAATTTTTCGTACTTCACGATTAAAATTTGAACGAAATGTATTTATTTTACGTTTAACGGCATCATGATTGGCGTCCGGTTCAACATCTTTTAATTTTTCAACCATTTTATCCCAACTTTCAATCCGTTTATCGCGATTACTATAATCTTCGTGTTTATTATTCCATAAGCAGGGTAAATTTTCATAAAGATTAATAAATTCTGTCCAGAATTTTTTGTTAGCCGTAATTGCCATAGTTGGGAATAATAAATATGCAAATCCCGTTGTCTTTACTTCACTTCAATTCAGTTCAGTTTATTATTATCGCACAAGATTGGATCAGGCCGAACGTAATGAATCATGCTGCTAAGCATCATTCATGCTACTCGTCAATGTAAAACAAAACGTTGCCAGATTGTGTAACTTAAAATGACAAAAAAAAAAAAAAGTCTTAACACAATTTTCAAAAATATCATAAATATTTCAAATCGTTGAGTGAATTATTTTCACTTTTGTTGTGTTAGTTATTGTTGCTCATTATTAATTGATTAATTAATAAATAAATAATTAATAATAATAATTACAAAAAAAAAAA
>KK351052.1:843727-879167 GCA_000671755.1 Glossina brevipalpis | reverse complement strand
CTATACGATATTGTCCTACAGAGATAACTCAATTTATATAATTATTTCTATGTTATCTGTTCTTTTTTTTTTTTTATTAATTAATGCTATTATTTTTTTTTTTTTTTTTTTTTTTTTCATTTTTAATGTTTTTCCTTAAGCAGTTTTATTACTACATTGGCAGTCAGTCAGTCAGACAGCCAGTCAGTCATACATATTTAATGCATACTAATCAATAATAATAATTTAAATTTTCTAAGTTTTTCATACCATAACATGGAGCGCGGCTTGACTTCAAAAGAATAAATAAAATACATATCAGATGATCAGATAAATAATATAAAGTCAAGTCTGACAACTAAATTGTTTTTTTTTTCTTGTTACATAATAGAGTTTATAAAGAAATTAAAACAATTATTGTAATGAATTACTGCAGTTTTTACTTATTTATTTTTCATTTTTTTAAAATTTTTTTTTTATTTTTTTTTTATTTTTTTTAATAAAATATTTAAAAAACGAATGGCTAAGAAATAAATAAACGCAACACTATGGTATGATCAGCAGGTTAACATTGCAGTTGTTAGCACTGGATCAGTAATTTGGAGCAAAATAAATGAAAGAAAAAAAAAACAGTTAAAACGTCATTGTCAAGCAAGGTCGACCTTTCAATATCCTACATTACATTACACTAATCTAGGTACAGCTCTTTATTTACTTTCAGGCAAAAAATATTACAAACTTATACTTTCCATGTTTCCATATAAAAGGATGCCTTTCATGGGAGCCTTTACAAAGAAGAGAACCAAAAGAGTGAACTGGTATATAGTCCAAATTTAGAAAATTTATTTTTTCTGTTAAAGATTTTGTTATATTTTTCTAGTCTAGTTTCTTTCTAGAATACTAAAGATTAGATTTTGTTGCCATATATAGAGACTTACTTTTCATGAGAACATGTTACGTGTTATAGGAGTTCAAAAAATAGATCTATCTGGTCCAAATTTTCTGCATTTAATATTTATATCAAATTACTATTACGAATTCATTTGCATGATAAAATATAAAAATTTTTATTTTCTACCATATAAAAGAAGAGAGGTTATTCAAAAAATTATCATATGCAGTCCAAATTTTTCATATTTCTTTTATATGAGACAAAAGATTAGTTCCTACCGATTTTGTAGAAAATGATTAGAAATTTCAATTTTTTCCTACAAAAGCTCTTCTTAAATAGAGGATTATATGCACTGATTGGCCTTAAAAACGATTCGATCAAACGCATTTTCAATAGCGTTCGTCCTTGAGTCCAAACTTTTCAAAAACTGTGACCTTTAGATAGAATTCAAGTGTACATGTAGACAGACAGAGGGACGAATAGACTTAAATCGATACAGAATCGAAGCGGGTGTAATGAAAGGTGAGTCTATCTGATGGTGTTTATATACACATCCGCCTAAATTTAGTACCTGATGTGGTGTAGAGTACATGTTTTAGTTCATATACATGTAAATGTAAACAAATAGTTGAGAAGCTCTTTATTGTCTTAATGCGTGTATGCAGTGAAGGTAACGGCAGAATATTTACTCGAACATAGAACTTTATTATTTTCATTTACAACAAAAAAAAAAAAAAACACAAATACACAAATATTTATTAAATTTATATATACATAAATTATGAAATATTTTCTAGCACATAGAACTGCTTATTCATAATAGTAAGTATTAAATACATTCTTAAACATGAAAAATGATGTGCTTAGCTACAGCTCTATGCTTCCTTACGTATCTCGAATCGTTTTTTTTTACTTGCGCCAGATTTATTTCCCAGATAAGTTCAGTCGATTCACGACTTGTTTCAAAATCGATAGAAGATCGAACTGTACGTTTAGCTATCCATTAATTAAGTCTTTTTCGTACAACATGAGGTTAGTTTTCCAAATAGTAGGAATCTAGTAAAAATTGCAGTAAAAATATGTGATCAAAAGAGAATATTACGATACGTGTCTTATTCATTTTTCTTACTTGGGCCTGTTTATTAAGTCCGATTAGCATTTTATAAATGGTTAAAGTTTGAAAATGACTTAAAACGAATTTAAATTGGTTTGAATTGAATTTGAATTAACTTTTGGATTGAAGTTGAATTGGTTTTCCTATCGATTTTCATTAAATTTGATTTTGAATTGAATTTGATATGAATACGAATTAGTTTGGAGTTAAGTTTGAATTAAATATGAATTGAATTTGGATTGAATTTAGAACCAATTTCAATTGAATTTGAATTCAATTCGACTTGAATTTAAATTAAATTAGATTAAATTCGAATTGAATTTAAATTAAATTAGATTAAATTCGAATTGAATTTAAATTAAATTTGAATTGAGTTTGATTGAATTCGAATTGAATGGAATCAAATTGAATTTGAATTGCATTATAGTTGAGTTTGAATTGAAGTTGGATTGAGTTTGAATTTAATTTGAATTGAATTGAATTAGAATTGAATATGAATTGAATTTGAATTGAATCTAAATGGAATTTGGATTGAATTTGGATCCAATTTTAATTGGAGATTTGGATTGATTTTAAATCGAATTTGAATTGAATTTGAATTGCATTTGAACTGAATTTAATTGCATTTGAATTTGGTTTGAATTGAAATTGAATTAAATTTGAGCTAAATTTGAATTGATTTACCAATTGATTTTGAATTGAATTTAAATTGAATTTAAATTGGATTTGAATTGAATTTGAGTTGTATTTGGATTGAATTTGGATTCAGATTCAATTGAGATTGAATTGATTTTAAACTGAATTTAAGTTGAATTCGAATTGAATTTGAATTGTATTTCGATTGAATTTGGACTCAGATTTAATTGAGATTGAATTGATTTTAAATAGAATTTGAATTGAATTAGAGGTGAATTTGAATATAATTGAATTTTGAATTCAATTTCAATTGCATTTGAATTGATTTTAAATTGAATTGGAATTGGGTTTGAATTGAAATTGAATTAAATTTGAGTTACATTTGAATTGAAAGTGAATTGCTTTTCCAATTGTTTTTGAATTAAATTTAAATTGAATTTCGATTGAATTTGAATTGGTTTTCCAATCAATTTTGAATTGAATTTGGATAAAATTAAGTTTGAACTAAAAATGAATTGAATTTGAATTTATTCATTTAGCTTCAATTTTTGAATTGAATTTAAATTGATTTCACATTGAATTTGAATTTAGTTTGAAGTAAGTGTCGATTAAGTACGAATTGAATTGAAATAAAATTCAAATTGGATTTGAAATAAATTTGAATTGAATTTAAATTAAGTTTTTATTAAACTGGCATTACATTTTAATTAAATATGAATTAAAATTGATTTGAAAATGATTTAAATTTGAATTCAAATTAAATTGCATTCAAAATGAATGTAAATTGAGTTAAACTAAATTGAATTTGAATTGAAGTAAACAGTTGTTGTGATGCATGTTCCTTCTACAAGTGAATTAAAATTTATTTTTTTATGCATAATTATATTATGATTGACTATACAAGCTGTACAGTATAGTATAGAACGCAATAAACAAAAAAAAATGTTTCAAAATTCATAACACGTTTGATTCGTTTAAAAAGATTAAATTACGATTTGTAAAAAGAACACAAAAAAAAAATTATAAAATTTTTTTTAACAAAAATTTTATAAAAATCAAGAACAATACAAACGAGAAATTTATAAAAGTTTTAAGACGAATTTTGAATACCGTCTCACTATTTGGGCTAATAATTGAGCGCCTATAATTTAATGATAAGATAATAAATTGTTGGTTATAATCTCGATGTATTCAATTTTTGCTCTTTTGGCCGTGTTTAAGGGCAAATCATGGCTCTCTTATAATTTCCTTTGTGGTATCCAAATGATCATAAGTTTCTCTTTAAATTAGTAAAACTTTAAAAAAAAAGGTTTAAAAAAACGTATAGGCGGACTCTTGGGTCTACAAGCTATACTAGTTAATAATTTGATTATAATGAAAAGTATATACATTTTGTACAGATCATTATAATGCGAAATGAAGACATATGTCTATAGATATATAGAGCAGTTTTCTTCGGTTTACACGTGAAACTTTTGGTTTGGTTCTTTGATATCTTTTATGTGTTCGACCTATTGGAGGGTCATTTATAGGCGAGGCACTTGGTCTGGGTATTAAAAACTATAGAAATGGATAGTTTCAGTTCTCTCTCTCTCTCTCTCTCTCTCTCAATTTGCACAATTTTTGAAAGGGTGACCGGTAGTTAGATGAAAGTAGAGAGAGAGCTTTCATCAATGCCCTTATATTGACGCTGGATGTGTACTTACTCTATATATTTGATTTTCTAGAAACTCCGCTTCCGAGAGTGTAATAAAATCAATAAAGAATTTAGTATGCCTATCAATCGATGGGACGATGAGTATAAGAGATCACGTACATGTACCTACAATTGTTCCAGCCAAAAAGAGCAGCGAATACTAATTGATACAAGAATCAATTGTTTTAAGCCGTTGTTTTTTGAATCAATCGAACGGTAAACATAGTTTTGAATTGTGATAAATTTCAATTGTACCGCTTACCTCTATAATGCTGAGAAATATTTCTTCATACAGACTCTATAAATTATTTATATTCATGAGATTCATGAGATTCTAAGTTTAATCAACTTTCTGCGTCTTTCCATCAATCAAATCAGTCCTTTGGTCCATTTCTCATTGTGGCGTTTATGATCACAATATTTTCGGATACAAACTTTTGAAACTCTGCAAATATTTACATCTATTTGTTCATACGATGTTTATCACATTTACGAACAATTGAAATATAGAGTAGATTGCCTTAATTGATGATTTGAAAATGAACTTCCGTTCCGTCATACGTCAATACGCCTACAGCTACAGCTATATATCTACAGTATTCGTGCAATGCATTTATTTCCGTAATATAATGTATTTACTGGACCTTGCAAAAGTTTTCATCAGTAACTTCTACAGATAGAAGTGTTAAAGTAATAAGGAAATAACATTGTAAATAAGGGTTGAATTCGATAATTTTGAGCTTTCTCGAGCTATAGGAACAATTTTCCGCTCAGAAATGCATTTTCTACGTGCATTGTCGACATTCATTTCCGACATTCCTAATTTAAAGAAATCTGCTGTCGAAGTTCGTAAAAAACTTTTAGAAGCTTATGATGATGCTGCCACAGAAAGTCAGCATAAACTCTTAAAGAGCATCCGAATAGCTCTTAGAAATTGATGAATAAACTGTTTCTAGATCTTTATATGCGATTAAAAAGGCCGCAAAAGGATGAAAAATGGTTTCTACACGAATTGAATGCAAATGTCATTTTGCTCACATTTTGGAAAAGTCGTTAAGAATACATGGTTTCAGCTCGTAGGGCATATTTGGCCACACTCAGCGGTCTCACCAGACATACCGCCTTTTGGTTACTACTTGCTTAGATCGATGCAGCATGTCTTAGCGGGCAAGCGGTTCCACAAAGTTGAAGAACTGTGAAAAAAAGTTCGACTCTTAGATAGCCCCGAAACATCATAAGTTCTTTCGACACGGAAACGGAATGTTGCGAGAAAGATTGGAAAAAGATGTAGAAAATGATGGAAAATATTTTATCAATTTTTCTCAGTAAATGGCTTTTCAAGAGAAAAAATGATAAAAACTTTTCTAAGGTCCGAATAATTATATGTTTAAAGCGATCACCAAAGGCTGTCAGTCAGCGTAATTACCACCGAGAAGTGAGGTGAAGAAACAAAGAAAATAAAATGTCGGAAAATTTGCAAATGCTGTCACTGGGTTGGTTGCATTCGTGAAATTGTCGAGTCGAAAATGGCGTAGGAATTAAAATATAAAATTTAGACAAGAGCCTTAAAACGATATTGTTCTATAAACTTAATTGAAATATTTCTTATAATTAACTCTAATCTTTAAAACTACTCTATGGACAAAAAGTAATGAGATTATTTTTTTTTTTTTTTTTTTTAATAACCGCACTATGATATTGATGAGTGTCCTGGATATTTGAATAAAAAAAAAAAAAAACAGTCCCTTTACGTTTTGTCTGCAATAGTATGTAAACTCAGTTCGATCAATTGATGTTCAAATAAAATTTAAAAAAATATTTTGCAATTCTGTCGCGTCGATTTCAGTCTTCAATCTAAAGCCTATTTGGTTTTCAGTAAGCATATGATGTTTCGTTTTTCCTTTTCTTACTGCGTATGAAATTTATTAGAAAAACAATTTGCTTTAAGTTCTGCATTTTCAAATCAAATTTCAAAGGAGAAGAGAGTTAAAAAACGATTACGACTCCAAGGTGGTACGAAGGTTTCTATAAAAGAGGGGGGAAATGTTTAAAGGTTTAAAAAAACTTTTTTCCTTCGATCAACTCCAATTATGGTTATACCATAATCCATTCAACGATGATCTCTAATCGCTATGTAGGACAGCATTTTTAATAAACTTGAACTATCAATGCGCTGTCTTTCTTCTCGTTGGCAAGACTTTACCGCACAAATCAGGTAAAATTCAAATCTTCTACATGAATTTCGGGAAACCATACAAAAACAAAAATCCAGTACTTTTAAGACTTGTTCTTGATCACTTTTTTTTTTTCAATAATTTGTTCTCTAACGAGTAAAATTAACGTATAAATTCTTTGTTCTTTTATTCAATGTCTTTGGTTATTTACATGTATGGTAGAGAGCTGTGGGACGCATAAGCTAATGCATACCATACATATAAGCATTAGTCAGTCAATATATTCGTATAATATCTTGCATACCTAACGGCCAACGTAAGCTTTCTATGAAAATATAATGCATATGCAATATTATATATACATACATACACACACACATACATACACACACACACATACATATATACATACATAGATGTATACATATATACGTTGACTTGTATGGAAGCGTACAAATACTAAATTATAAATATTTCAATGGCACAATAATAAAAGGCATTAAAGAAATATTTAAAATGATGATCAACGCGCGAATATGCGTCTGAACGCAAGCGTTCGTTACAATTTCTTAATATCAAAACACGTACAAGTGTATTGCAATTTTTTGAATGTAATTGCTTTTTTTTTTTTTTTTTTTTTTTTTTTTTGAATATTTGAAAAGGAAAAAAGTAAAGAAATATTTGTTGCTTTTCGACGAAATGCAAGAAATATGTAAACATAACGCAGCACACATGTTCTTATAGACATGTGTGAGTGCGTGCGTTTGCCTGCGTATGTATATGAATTGTGTGCACTTAAGTACGCGTGTGAGTTGGTTGTGTATTAAATGTTTTATGCTATTTTTAGAGCATCTCATTTGGAAATTACGAATTATTGTGTGGATACACACGCACACAAATACATATACATACATACATACATAAATATATGCAGACAGCAAACAACAATAATGAATGAGTTGATGATGAGTAAAATTTTTTTATAAAACGAAAGAAAAAAAAAAATGTTATGAATGATTTTAAGCATTTTAAAAATAATTTCATAATATTTTTTTATTATTACTAACGAAAGAAAGAAATAGAATAGAATTTTTTCATGCAGCTTGGAAATGGATTCTTGACACAGCCCATAAAGCAAGGTTAGCTAAGTTCAGCGCGATTTCTTTTGCTCACGTTGCTTGGTTAATATATTTAAATTCTTATATTCCCTATAAAGTTCATACGAATTTTATATAAAATTTGCTCTTTTGTCCGAGAATATGATTTACATTTCAAATAATAATAATATATTCAAACTCATATATTCCCTATAAAGTTCATACAAATTTTATATAAGTTGTGCTCTTTTGTCCGAGAATATGATTTACATTTCAAATAATAATAATATATTCAAACTCCGATATACCCTATAAAGTTCGTACCGATTTTACATAAAATGTTTTCTTTTGTCCGAGAATATGATTTACATTTCAAATAACATCTGGGTTTTTTTATTTTATTTTAATTTAAGGACTTTTATTAACCAATTAATAAACAAAAAGAACAGCAAAACTTTATACTGCATATGTAAACCATATTTCCGGACATATCTATTATTGAGCTAAATATAAAGTTATACATATATATATATATATACAATAAATAAAACAAAACTAGTTTTCAAAACTAAAAAACTCGGTCCTTGAATATCGGTTTAAGTCTATTGAGAATGCACTGTGTTTAGATAAAAGTAAATAAAATTATACCTCATTAACTAGTAAAGATGTTGGCATGAGACTTGATGGGAATATATCAGTTAGAATGCTGCTAATGTAAGAAAAAAAAGAGACATAAAAACGACTTCGTTTGCAATAATTGTACAGATCTATACTGCCTTAGCACTCAATTAAATTCGTACGCTTTTAAATTTTTCTATATGGTAGCCACATACTTCTGTATACTACAAAAAAGTTAATTCTTACACAAGATTTCTTATTATATTCATAAACCCCAGCTAAAGCTAACCTTTATATTTACGTTCTCTTTGGGCTTCTCTGTTGCTTAGACATTTACTGGTATATATATATATATCCACTCTCTGAGATGGTCCCATAGAAAAAACAACTAACTACACTTGCGCAATAACGCCCACCTCTTAATAGGTTTGTTTATTTCGCACAATGATTCCATGTCAAAGAATGGTACGCAAAAAATGCACAAATGTACCCCTAAGTGTGAAATCATCTTACTGCTGTGTTTTTATTGCTTCTTAGTCATAAGTTTATCATGCAATGAAAATAGAAAAGAAAATTTTAGAAAAAACATTTAACAAAAAATTAATGGCATATAGATATTTGCATAACAAAAATACTAAAGTTGTGGTCGAATGAAATTTTTAAAAATTCATTCTAATATACGACGATGTATTACCGCAAATATTCGATGGATAAGCAGACAAATTAATGAAAAGACCTAGAGCTTAGGTGGATTCCCAATTTGATACTAATCAAAACAAGTAAAAAAATTATATTCGGCTGCTCCGAAGTTTTTATATCCACCATTACAGTCGTCTTAAAAAAAAGGAGGAAAAACTAAATTGTAATATCAGGGCGTGGCAGATTTTGTCTATTTTTATGGAATACCGTTGAACATAGCCAGCTATGGAATACCGTCAAAAACATCCAGAAAACAAACGTGTTTTCGGCTTATACTGTAGGCGTGGCCTGTGATCCATATGACCCATCAATAGCAACGTATATGAAAAAAACTTCGAATGTTTCTGACAAATTTGAAGCTGATATCTTCATTTCTGCGGCTAAGAGACTGTGCCACAGGTTTTACGCATTTAAGCAGATAGATAGATGGACAGACGTAGAGGCGGTTACGTCTAAGTGGATTCCGAATTTCATATTGATTAGAAATATATACATTTGACGTGGTTCCAGAAGCATTTTTCTTAAAGTTACAAACATTTTCACAAAAAAATTAAATTTCAATATTCCATTATATTGAGTGGGCGTGGTCTATATTTTCCAAATTTTCATAGAGACTACGGGATAGCTAGCACAATATTTTTGGAAATATTTATAATTCTATCTTCTATAGTAATGAACAAAAATTCAATTTTCTTTTTTTTTTTTTTGCTTCCAAAAGCAGAGATGTTCTTAGTCGTACTATTGGCATGTCTTTTGACCGATTTGTCTCATTTGCAATACCAAACTTGGGTGCAAAGAATTTTCAATATTTCTGTCAAATTTGAAGACGATAACTTTATTATTTTGCGGCCAGGAGAATGTTTATCCCAGACATTACATAGGCAGACGGACAGACGGACAGACAGACATGATTAAAACTAATCTAAATCTGCTGCTTATCAATAATATATATAATATACTTTGTGAGATCTCCGAAGTCTCCTTTTGGTAGTTACAAACCAAATGACAAAATGAAATACACGCTTAACCTTCGGTAGTTGATATGAAAAAAAAAGCAAAAACTGAAGAAAGCATTTTAGAGATTTTTAGAGGTTTTTTTTTTTTTTTTGATATGACAACACTCTCTCTCGCTATTAAAAGTTATTATGAAAATATATGTTAAAGCAAATTTGCGTAATTTTAATATGAATTGACCTTGAACTTTACTCATTAGCAGAGGGAGAGAACTCGAGAGAGAGAAACAGAGAAAGAGAGAGAGAGAGAAAAGGAAAAAGTTAAACGATTACATAATTCATTATGATTAATAAAGAAAAGTTTTACTAATATTTTTAATAAAAGCAAGAAAAAGAATCAACAAAATCATATGACTCATCAGCCTTTTAATAACAACAACAAATTAAAAAAAAAAAGTAAAATAGTTAGAATTAAAGTTAAGGAAAGAATATGTAAATATTTTAAATTAATTTACAAAAAATATAATAGAATATCAACATCAACAACAACAACAACAACAACAACAAATCATAAGAATTCTCTCGTACAAGGTTTTCAATAACAGTAAGTAATACAAACTAACGCTTCTGCTGCTGCTGCTGGTGCTGCTGTTATTTGGAAGTGCTTACGTTATCAACACTTTACACGAATTATTGTTTTGACAATATTTTTAAAATCATTTTTTACAAACACGTTTCTTTTTTTTTTTTTTTTACTTTTGTTTATATTTAGCAATAAAAATAAAATAAATCTCATTTATTTATTTTTGTTTTTTTAATAATCATTAAAACGGTTATCATAAATTAGTGATATTTTTTTTTTTGTTAGTGTTCTAAATATAATTTTTTTTATTTTTTAATATTCTACACGCACACACATATATATATATATACATATACTTTTGTACATACAGGCGATAGACAAAATAATATGAACACTGTACAATATATATTAGTACCAAGATAGTGGCCAAACAACAACATAGAATTACCGCGACAAATGTGACAGCAGTGACTCTTAATACTCACTACTTAAATATAACAAAGTTTCGAAACTCAAACAAATTGTTTGGGCGGGAGCTTGACAAAGCTAACATTCATAGTAAGGTTGCAATTGCGAAACTGTTTACAACGTTAGATGTTGATATTATTTTGTCTACACCCTACATATCACACATACATATGGGGGTGCCATTGCAAGATCGATCGTTCCCTTATATTTTATTAACTGATCGAACAATTCAGTCATGACGATCATTCAGCCGCTTATTATTATCGTACGCTGGACCCGCCAGCTATTTAAAAACCATTTTTAGGGTAGAGATTTCTTTTGGAACAAATTAGTTTGAAACGTTCATTCGTACAACCCATATAAAATTCTCAAGTTTCATTCATTATTCATTATCTCGAGAGTTCGTTATTTTAAATTGTTTACAAGTGTTTGAAGTGCAAAAAAAAAATGCATTCACTCTTAAAAGATTAGAGATCTGAAAAACAAAGAGAGAGAGTTGAGAAGAGACATCAAGAATTCTGAGCGATTCTTACAATCGATTTAAATGGAAATAAACTTTGGTTCAGACAAGACAAAGAGAAAGAGAAAGACAAAAATTTTTACGAGGCTTATAATTTGATCGAATCCTTACTAGTGAAAACTTTCTAAAAAATAATAAAAAAAAAAGCTTAAAATGAAGACATTATCTTGCTTGTATGAAGTCGGCTATAAAGTGAGCTAGAACTCTAAATAATATCATTAATTACGTAAAAACGAGAAAAACTATTATCGCAATAGGTAGGAGATGCCTAGAGCAGGTGATGCCCAGAGCAGAAGATGCCCAGAGCAGGAGATGCCCAGAGTAGGAGATGCCCAGATCAGGAGATGCCCGGAGCAGGAGATGCCCGGAGCAGGAGATGCTCAGAGCAGGAGATGCCCAGAGCAGAAGATGCCCAGAGCAGGAGATGCCCGGAGCGGAAGATGGACAGAGCAGGAGATGCCCAGAGCAGAAGATGCCCAGAGCAGGAGATGCCCAGAGCTGGAGATGCCCAGAGCAGGAGATGCCCAGAGCAGAAGATGCCCAAAGCAGAAGGTGCCCAGATCAGGAAATGCCCAGAGCAGAAGATGCTCAGAGCAGGAGATGCCCAGAGCAGGTGATGCCCAGAGCAGAAGATGCCCAGAGCAGGAGATGCCCAGATCAGGAAATGCCCAGAGCAGGAGATGCCCAGAGCAGAAGATGCCCATAGCAGGAGATGCCCAGAGCAGGAGATGCCCAGCGCAGGAGATGCCCAAAGCAGGAGATGCCCAGAGCAGAAGATGCCTAGAGCAGGAGATGCCCAAAGCAGGTGATGCCCAAAGCAGAAGATGCCCACAGCAGGAGATGCCCAGAGCAGAAGATGCCCAGAGCAGAAGATGCCCAGCGCAGGAGATGCCCAGATCAGGAAATGCCCAGAGCAGGAGATGCCCAGAGCAGAAGATGCCCAGAGCAGGAGATGCCCAGAGCAGGAGATGCCCAGAGTAGAATATGCCNGAGCAGGAGATGCCCAGAGCAGGAGATGCCCAGAGTAGAATATGCCCAGAGCAGGAGATGCCCAGAGCAGAAGATGCCCAGAGCAGGAGATGCCCGGAGCTGGAGATGCCCAGCGCAGGAGATGCCCAGAGCAGGAGATGCCCAAAGCAGAAAATGCCCAGAGCAGGAGATGCCCAGAGAGCAAACAAATGTGCAACTGTATTATATATAATGTGTGACGAAGTGAGCTGCCAAACCTCAATGTATTGTTACCAGTGACAAATCTCTTAGAAATGAATGGCGTTCAATGCTGATATTCCGCGCTACAAAGCGTTTCAGAATTTTACGAGCTTTATAATGCCGATCAGAGCAGATTTCTCATTTTTTATTGGGAGTACACTTTGCTTATGTATATATAGGACATTTTGACTCGCAGCGATTGGACAAAATAATATGAACACTATGCAATATACAATACAATCTTATTGCATGTTGCTAACACTATTACCGCGTAAATAATACGAGGCGTATATATCGCTTAATTTACGTATCAAGTCGTGTAGATAACATTACAACAACCGCGGCTGCGGTTAAACTAAAGCGATCGGTGAAATGTATAATCTCTCAGAGAGATCAAAAGAAAGCATATCGCGTTGGTGCTCAGTTAAAAAGAAGATCTATCTGTAACGAAAACAATTGAACTCTGTTTAATGTTCCGCTAGCGACAGTATCTACGGTATAATGACAGCATACACAAAATATGGTAAAAGATCATTCCCGAAGAGTAGTGTACAACAAGTGTTAATAAGGATGGTAGCCGCGAGACAGCAAAACTCAACACTCATTTAAGTAATTGCTTTTTCAACAAACGCATTAGGATAGTAGCTGCTACAGATGGTTGGCCCAATACCTTCTTAATAAATAAATATTGTGCATATGCCAAGTGTGTCCATATTAATTTTGTTCATCCCCCTGTACATATGTGCATATATATATAAAATAACATATTCTGACTGGTTACAAATGTTGTTTACAAATTAAATGTTACATGTTTGCGTTTCGTTTTCATCGTATATTTCGCTAAATTATCGCTCATAATAATCTCGTTATTTCAGAGGACGTAGTTCTTTTGTTTTTCCGTAGGTAAAGTTTTATTAACAAATGATACAATAGCTGATGCTGGTTGATTTATGGCCAAATCGGAAAATACATGACATTGATTATCCTTTGAACTTGGTGAACATCTGGCCACAAAAGCAAATATAGTTTTCTTTAAAGCTCCTACCACGGTTGTATTATCATTGCCACGTTCTTGCATCGTCCATAAACGATGATCCGGATCAATGGCACAATAAGATATAGTATCGGCTGTATAATGTTTACGAAAGAATTTCTTACGTGTATTATCCGTTAGGGTAATACCTTGTTGGGTAACTTTAAAGTGCACTTCAGTGGGTATGGGTGATTGCGCTTGAGCATACATTTGTCGTATAGCTTTACGTATAGCCTCTTCGCCGGTAAGGGATTCAGTATCGCATGAAAATAACCATAAAACGTTACAAGCTGCTCCTTGGGTCATTAATTGTTTTTGAGCTGCAGTTGGTTCTATTAATGGTGGCACTAAATCTTGATCGGGTATATTCAATAAGCATGGTAATGCCAATTGATTAATGGAATGCTCGTATACCAAAGCTGATAGTGAGGTAAACACTGGCTCATTAGCGCAACCCTTTAAACGTACACCTCTGGTAGTCGGCTCAATGAGGAAATGTCGTACCAGTTCATCTGGTTTTCCTGTTGACGCCGTCCCCGGTGGTGGTTGTGCCACACGTAACACTAAACCATAAGCATTTTTATATGTTGTTGAATCGCGTACAACAAATGTGCCGGGCGATGCATTTACTAGCAAAGAAATCGCTTCTTCACGTGACAAATTTGGTTTGTACCAGAATTTCGAGGAATCTTTGGCAAATTTCACTAAATGCGCTGCTACCTCTTGAGGCTCGCTATTAGCCATTGACATTGTGGAATTCAAACGCGGTCTATAATTGTTGCCATAGAGAGTTTCCGCAGAATAGTTGTGCAACTCAGTTAACGTATGTTGATGTTGCGAACGTTGTGCGTAACCATTCGACTTTGGTGCGTATGGTGTGCGCGGCGTAACAGGAAATGCTGGTGTTTCTGGACGTACCATTGATGTTGTTGGATAATCCGTGATTGTTAAAGCAGAAGCAATATTACTACTACTACCACTACCACCAACAGAATTCGCAAATGTTACCGAACTAGGTAACGTGCTTAAGGCTGCTGCTGCGTTTACCTTTTTAGTACTTGTAGCATAAATAGGTGACGATGCTCTATCCGTCATCTGACCAATATTGCTATGATGCTCATGACCATACATGTGATCATTGCCATAATTGGCTGAATAGTCTGAACGTTTTGTGCGTAACGTTGACGTTGTCGTTGCCGTTGTTAACGCCTCTAAAGGCTCTATCGCACGCTTACGTTTATCATAAGGCGTTGCATAGATGTCAAATGTTGCATTTTCTCTGCTGTGGTTAATATTATTGTTGCTTTTCACCGTATTAGCATTAGATGGCGATGATGAGCTAATTGTATGATAATTACGTTCCACATATGTTGACGTTAATGGAATGTCGCGCGTTTCATATAGCTGCTGCTGTTGTTGTCGTTGCTGGGGTTGATGCAGTTGTTGTGTTTTTTGTAACGGTCGATGTGGAGAACGTTCAAGTGTACGAGAACGTTGCGTCCATAACTTATTATCCACTTCATCTAAATTCAAGTTAAATTCAAAATCATAATTAAAATTTCTAGATTGACTTTGACTGCGAGCAGACGTTTGAGGCGATCGTGGATGAACTGATGTGGATGTTGGCAACGTCGATGGCAATTGTACTGAGCCGTTGGCAAAACGCCTTGGCGGCGGTACAGGCGATGATGACACATCATGTGTTGTCGCACGGTATTCGGTGAAAACCTTCTCACGTCTTTCACGTAACAAGTCCTCAAAATCATAACGAGTCGGTGTTTTACGTTGTATCTCACTATTGTAATGTGTGGTATTATTATAAGCATAGCTGTTATTGTTGTTGTTATTGTTGTTATGGTTGATATTGCCATTTACGTTGAACTTGTCAAAGTTGTCTCCACTAATACCACTAGTGTTGTTGTTACCATAGCTGTAATGGTATGTGTTCGCAATTGTGTTGGTAGTAGAGCGCGTAGGTGATCTGCTACTGCTGTTGCTTAAAGTTTTTCGCACCAGCAAAGGACTGGTAAGACGTGGTTGAGTTTTAATCATTCTGCTGGCATCTATTTCATCAGATGATGACGTTGTTATATTCGTTTTAATTGCTGCTGTGGCACTATCATTAAAATTACTGTCACTATCGCAAAAATAACGATTCTCACTTTTACGCTCACCATGTGTTAACTTGTAATTATAATTCAGATCTTTGCAATTTCTATTTAAAGCGTTATAATTTACATTGCGCACGTTATTGTCATTATTACCACTACCATCAACAACACCAACAACACCACCAACACCACCGCCGCTACTACTACTGTATTCCGTATTTAAACCGAAATCGAAATCAAAATTAAAATCACTTTTAATACCATTTTTATATGGACTATTAGTACTGATACGTGATCCGGTGGTCAGAGTTGATCTAAGCGGTGTTGATGTTTTACTAATTTGTCCGTAGCTGAATGGCAACGAATTTTCACGGGCATGATATGGTATCGTACTATTGTGATTATTGTTAAAGTTATTATTACTACTTCTTTTGGTTTCGCCAACTGCGAAATCATCGTATGGCGACCGCATAGTTCGCAAATATTTTCAAGACTGTCTGTCATAAATGCTCTATTATGCTCACAATAATATTCAGTGTTTGTCTCGTTCACTTTACCTCAAAATTCATTCATTCAATGTTAGTAAGAAACTAACTAAGCTAAGATAATGAGAGATAATGAGAGATATTTCAAGCACTCTCTTGTCTTTAAAATCTCATGAGCGCGTATCTCTTTTCCTCTATCCTCTATCTATCTAAGCAGACACACACACACTAACTACTCACTTATACACTAACAACAGGTAAAACAGAGCGGTAAACGCCAAGGGGAGATTTAATGTATGCATGTAATTGTGTTAATTACGTTTCGTGGGTATTTATTTATTGTTTATATAGAAATTTTTAAAATTTGTTTATCTTTTTCAGTTTTTCTTTTTTTTTGCTTTTTTTTTCTTCTACATTTTCCAGTTAATTATCATTGTTCGGCCTTCTAAGAACTATTGCTACAAAAAAGAAAACAAATGATGGAATTTATTTGATGCATAGAGGTTATTACTAAAGCGAATGGATCATTGCTTTTTACTAGGAAAGATGCATAATAGGAAGTAAAGCTGTTTGTCATTTCTAAATGAATTCATATAATTGAACATAAGGACAGATTGTTGAAGAAATTCAAATGTTTGTAAAAGAAATAGTGGCGTGCTAGTGTTCTATTAAGAAATCTGTTCACTTTACTGAAATCTTAATGCATAAGAAGCTTAATGGATGCTGTCTTCGTAGATTTTTTGACTGAAATCTTAATGCAAAAGAAGCTTAATGGATGCTGTCTTCGTAGATTTTTTGACTGAAATCTTAATGCAAAAGAAGCTTAATGGATGCTGTCTTTGTAGATTTTTTTACTGAAGTCTTAATACATAAGAAGCTTAATAAATGCTGTCTTCGTAGATTTTTTTTTGTGAAGTCTTAATACATAAGAAGCTTAATGGATGCTGTCTTCGTAGATTTTTATAAAAGGAAGATCGATTTTCATATCTTAACTATAAAATCATTTAGAAGAAAACACTATGAAATTGAAAGGGTTTAACTTGTTTTTCCTGAAGGTTTCCTGAATAACAGGTATATACAATTTTTGGAGCTCGAAATTTCTGGATACTTTCGTAAAGAACCCGCGTTTAAGTGTAGGTCTCGAACGTGCACTACGACATATAATATTTGGCTGTAAACAACGAGGATCTCTGGCTGAACACTGGCTTCGTACTTATCGCTTATACTGATCTGCACACTTTTGATAAATCTTTCCGAGAACTGTCAATAATTTCCCTGAAAAAATGCGCCTTAACAAGCCTTAGAAACAAGCTTGACTCGATTGCAAACAGAATAGAATAAACAATTCAAAGCCTATAAGAGAACAAAATAAGAATTAGAATAAATGTTTCCTACAACTGACTAAAGCAATTATATAAAATTGATTCGAATCCGGTTGCCCTTAGTTCTTGTAGGGACCTGTAAGATCTTTTAAATATAAGTAATAATAAAAATTTGTAAGTTACTCGTAATGCACACTTTTTAAAATTGCGATTTTTTAAATCTCTAACTGTCACTCCAATCGTTTCTTGTTTATTTTCTAGATTCAAAAACGACGTTTAAATTTCTCAAAACATCAACTTTTTTCCTAATTTTTTACGAGTTTCATACTACCCGCAATAGATAAATATGAGCTCTACTCGACTATTGATAAACTTTATATAATTGAAAAATTAGTCATCGGTGGTTATAAGGAGTTTATGTTCAACTTCAAAAGAATTTCACACTGATTAAGAAAGAATCATAATTAAAAATAAAAAAAAATAATTCAAAAATAAATAAAATATTATTTAAAATCAATCCTTTATGACTGCATATCAATTCAAACAAATCCACTCCTACTCCAATTAATAAAGGTATGTAAATTTTGGTGCTCCACTCTCTATTAGCAAGGCAGGATAATTTTTGTACACGCACAAGGGAGCATAGAATATACATAGAAATTTTTAGCTTTGTATCTGGTGCAACAATTTTTTTTGTTTTTTTGAAAATAGAAATGATCCCAATTGATGTTAGAAAGTACGTGTTTGTTTTGTCCGATTTAGTCCTTTTTCAATAGGAATCTACGTGCAAGAACTTCCAAATATATTTGTCTAAATTGAAGCGACTATTATTATTTTTATGACAGGACGGACAGACGGAAGTATAGACAAGTGTCGACTAAGTCCCTTTTCGAAAGCTATCTGCGTGCAAGAACTTCCAAACATATTTATCAAAACTGAAGCCATTACCGTAATTTTTGGCACCGGACGGACAGATGGAAGTACAGACAAGCCTCGACTCAGTCCCTTTTCGAAAGCATTGAATGTCAGAAAAAAAGGCGAAGACAAAGTGAACCACTTAAAAGCCACCTTTTTTGCCTTTCTTTTTTGGGGGAAAAATTGCACTAAAATTGGCCATAGAATTAGTAAATTTCACAAAAGTGAAAGTCCATCTATTATAAACAGGAAGTAAAATTTGAAGATAATCGAACAAAAATTAGAGAAGCCATCGCTGCGGGCAATATTAAAAATTGTGTTGGCGAAAAGAAAGTTCTTTTTAGTTTCAATTTTGAGAACATTACTACTTTACTTCTAAGCCGGTCTCGTAGGGCAGCTTTTAAATCTCTCAAATTACCTGTAATAATCGACACAATGAAATGATCGCAAATCGGGGATTTGATCCTCATTCAAAATTTGATCTTCATCATATAATCATTTTTTAGGAATAAAAAGAAAACACGAAAATAATCACAAACCTTAATCTAAATGTGTCAATGCGTCTAAGCGTATATTAAATTGTTCTTAAATCGAAGATAAATATTTAAAAGACAAAATTAGATCTCATCCGCTCTAAGATAGAAATAATACTACGGTTATGCGTTTAGTTTGAAAAAAAAAAAACACTCTACACTTAATAGTTGCACTCATACCATCATTCCATATATATACGTAATGTGAACAATTTTGTTGCATATAAAATAAATACAAAGTATTCCTTATTCTCTTTCTCTCTCTCTATAACTCTTTCTCTTTTAATGACTTTATATTAGTTTGCAAAGGTGCATGTGGGAAAGTAAGCAAATTGTAGCTGCTGTTTATTACCATTAATGTATTTGTTATACATTTTCTTGCTTCGATTGTCTTTCTTATCGTTCCTGTGAATGTTTGCTATATTTTCTTATTATTTGATTTTTTTCCATACTCGTATTTTGCGCTGCTAGAGTGATGTCATCCGGCACAAGTTGTGTGCGTATATGCATAAACACATACTTATTAAACTTGTTTAAGTGATGTGCGCCACTCATACCACTACACTGGCGTTATATTAAACATGTCACAGAGAATGATAAGAAGGGTGAGAGAAAGTGAGGGAAAGAAAGAAAGATATATATATATGAGGGAAAGAAAGAGAGAGGGAGAGAGAGAGAGAGAGAGAGAGAATAAAAAACAGAGAAAAACAAACAACGAGCTCGCATTCTCTTCGAGAGAGAATACATATAAAAGAAAATATTTTAGTAGTGGTTTAGTTTTTATGGCAGATCGAGGGAGAGAAACATGATTGTGTTGTTCGCTTGATGTTTTTTGTTTTTTTTTTTGCTTTGTGTTATTATTATTTTTCTTTTTTTTGTGGGGTTATGATCTTTTGGCGTCGGCGATGTCTTTGGTTGTTGTAGCTTTAGTTGTTGTCATTGCAATATATGCACTTTGCAAATCAATCGATGTTATGCTCATCGTTTGTTGCGTTTGAATGACTTAACTAATCATTTGCTGTTGTCGTTGTTGCGGCTGCTTTATTAGGTTTTATATACAATTTTCTGTTATTTTTATTTCATTTTTTTTTTTTTTTACAAAATAACTGTTTTTTGTAACTATTCTACGCCTCTATGTAGTACCATATTTATTGATCGCAAGTAAGTAAGTTTCGACTTTAACACGGTTTCATATGTATCGGTGTTGAAATAAACGAACGTATGAATGAATGAACGAAGTGTGTGAATGAAAAAAATAAACTTTATTGCCTTTTATTGACAACATATAGATATAGAGGAGTTTTTGACATTTGTTCGCCTCCACTTGTACACAAGCAAACAAACATACACAATCACGAATAAAAAACTTCACTCAATTTACGGAGAACCTTAGACGCCTAACAAATGAAAAATATTATTTATACACATTACATATTTATATCTTTAAACTGACGTTGTCATATTTCTCTTCAACGTAAAGGAGTAACACATGGCGTATGAATAATGCGTAAATTAACAAAGCAATTTATAAATAAAAGTGAAAGTTTTGACTGCATAAGCAATAAATTTCATTTTTACGCTCTACTTTTTATATATCGTTAATCGATTTAAGCGATTGTGAATTCCCTTTTTACAGTACCTACTTTAAATGAGCAAAAAGAAATTTAATTTCCATTAAAGATATTTTTCAATTTACATATAATAAGCTATTTTTTGATTAAGTACTATCCAAAGATATAAATTGAATTCCCTTTTTACACGATGTCAATTAATTACTCAAATGAAGAAGAAAATTTAATTTCCATTAAACGTATTTTTCATTCAACCCAAATCATCCTGGAACTTAATAATAGTTGCAAAATTATTACCTTATTCCATTCTGTCCGCACCAACCGCCGAGTACTCTTTAAAATTTACGGCTGCTATTCTAGGTTATTTGCTCTGGATAATGGCATTCTGCGAGGATCATCACTTTCTGCACTATTATACAACTTTTATGTCAATACACCGCTCAAAGCATTGCCAGAACATATGCAATTTTATTATATAAGTAATTATGCGGACAACATCTTTACAGTTTCATCCGCCTAATCTAATCAAATTTTGCTAGCCTAGAACTTCTTCTATTCATGATTAGATCGATTAGGTTGGAGCTGCCATTCCTTATAACAAGGTTGAGATACTACAAGTATGCAAAGAAGATGCCTAAGCGAACAAACTGTATGCTTAGCGACTTAGCTCTTGACATGCGGATTTTAGACTTCATTCTCCCAAAAAACCTATTATGGAGCAAACTAAGCAAATAATATCCTTCTATAATTAATATGTTCAAAGAATAAAGGTCCCCATATTAACACTACCATCGACATGGGCAGTTCTCTTGTGTTTGGGATATTGTCCCACGGAATTACTATTTATGGATGATATTCTAAGTCTAACATTGTAAACATTGGTGTTACAATGAACTGAAATGCTTCAGAACAATAACTGGCCTCTTAGGGACCACTGCTATCGATGCTCTAAAAAATGTGGGGAGATTCTACTGCTTTAAACACTTCGTAAATTTGGCTTTTAAAGACGTAAGTTTGCCTTGCTATGGGCTGCGCACAATGTGATAAAGAATCACATTTCCTCTCGATATAGAACCTCGCCCTCTTCTGTAGCAAAGATTCTGCAACTACTTTCACGATCTCACGCAGTTATTCCTCAAAGGTCTACCGAATGTACTTCTACTTATCTCAACCATTTTGATCGATGATAGCCTTAGCACTTATAGCATGCTATAATATTAGTTCGTATTGACTTTTGTTGAAAAATACCAGAAATTGCAATTTTGCAGATAAGGGCATTTTTTAAAAAGAGCATTTTGTGGCAACTGATCGTACAAATGCTGCGATCGGTTCATTAGCTTTCAACTTTAAGCTAAAACGCATCCACATAGACCAATTTTCATGAAAATATTTCAAAGAATTGCGACCTATAAGTAGGAAATAAGAAAACGCGGACAGATGGCAGCAAGCAGATAGATAGGCTTAAATCGATTCGGAAAGTGATATTGAATTCAGATGTATAATAGAAAGTAGGGCTATTTCAAGCCTTTCTGTGGATGTTACATACATCGGCACAATCTTATTATATCCCATACCGCGCATGTTGTAGAGTATAACAATTGAGCCAATGGTATTATATGCTAGAGCTCATCCTACTTTAATCCAAGAATTTATTTTTTTAGTCTTAATAAAATCATAATAATAATAATAATTATATTAAGTAAAATTAATATTAAAATAATTATAACAATAATAATACAATAATAAATAATGATTAATTTAAAGAAAATAAATAAATAAATTTTTTATTTCTACAGAATGTTACAACTGTTCTAAATAATTTATTCTATCCTCAAAATTTAGTGATAATTTGAAAAAGTATTCGATATGTGTGTGTGTGTGTGTGTGTTTGTAAGAGGCTTTTTTGGTATCTTTTCTTTATTAAAAACTAACACTCAATGCCAACATATAAGTAAAATGACAAGCATCGGCACATATGTCTGCATACTTATACGTATACGTGTGGGTAAGTGGCGTTCAGAGTTTTTAGATTTTTACTTATTGCATATGTTTAGCTATAGCTACGCGTAAAGGTGTCAGTTGTTAAGCCTAGGTGCACGCAAAAGATATACATATATAAATATATATATATATATATATTTATTAACATATATATATATTAATATTTGTATATATTTATATATAAGCAAAAATATATCGCGACGAATCGTTGTTTACCTTTGCGAACATCTGTTGTTTATAATGCCCAAAATTGTTGTTGCTAAACGTCATTTTCTTATTTTGTGGCGACAATCTTCCACTAGCAAGAAGCCCCACATTAACTCTCTTGCGTTGTACTGTTCTTATACTTTCTAGAGAAAGAGAGAGGCAAACAGAGAGAGAATAAGCGGGAGTATTTAGCTCTCTTTGTATATTTTTCGTATATTTAACTCGTTCTTGTACGATTGTTTTTACTCTCTTTGTGCTCTGTTGGAATGCTTATACACGTATTTGTGTGTATATATATACTTATATATTTATATATAAATGCATACATATATATATATATACATATATATTGATGATAATAAACAGAACGCTCACTTTCGCTTCAGAATTGAATTTATTAAAAAAAAATGAAAGAAAAAAAAAAACAGCAGCCACTGACGCCAGCAAGTTCGATTGAACAGATCTGTTGTAAATGTTGCTTGTATATAATTAACACAGAATTTATGCGTGCATTTATGCGTGTATATGTAAAAGTGGTTTTGCTTTTTTTTTTCTTGCTTTTTTCGTTCATTAAATATTTAACAGTGGGCTGTTCAGACACAATGATATCTAAAAATTTTGCATCGCGTTTCTTTGACACAAAACAAAAGAAAAGAAAAAAAAAAAAACTTGGTGTGTTTATCTAAATTAATATTTATTCACTTTTCCTCTTAGAGAAAATTGGAAATAATGTGTTTACAGTAAACATATTTTAAAAGAAAAAAACATTCTTTGTAATTTCTGGTCGATCAACATTTTTCTTTTATTCACTCTCTTTTTCGCTTTTATTAACTAATTTCCCCGTAAAGATGTAAAATAGGGTTGCCATCATAAATATGTTACGGTTTGCAATTAATAAAATTTTGTAGCTTTATTAATATTATAAGCAACAACAAAAATTTCAAAAAGCCTTATAATAGGACTTAATATAGGTCTGGTTTTAGTAAAATTATTTCAACTTAGGTATATACGTTAATATTGGCAGCAACTTCGAAGGATAAAAATGGGAAATGGAAGTGTACATAACGGTTCAATTTGATTACTTTCGGTTTCGTCTAACTAACAATTTTCCATTTAGTATTATAAAGTTAATCAGTACATGCAGACGCTAATCAGATGCTCAAACTTGCTTTTTCAGAAAGTTATAGAACCTTACGGGGTGAAGCTATCCCATCATATTGAAATTGTCGGTTTTTGGTTTCAACGGTTTCAAAAAACGGACTGGCAAACCAAAAAAAATGCAAAGACAGTGAATTGCAAGACTTATTAAACGAAAACCTAACTCAAACTGACAGGAACTTTCGAATGGCTTAGTAGTTGCTAAATCAACAACTGTTTCTAGATTGTTTACATGCGGAGGGAAAATGTTTTTTTTTGATAATGTATCCATTAGTCCTATTTGTGAATATCATTTTAAAGCGTGTCCTACTCAAAAGAATCTAGAGAATTTAAAGCCTTTAGCGCATTGAAAAAGTGGTTAAAAAGGAATACAAGTTGTGAAGCGTAGTAGTATTGAAAATCATCAGAAGATACCCGAACGAAATAAATTGTCATGGACATTGAAAAATTTTTCTAAGTTTTTAAAAATTTTTTCTAAGTCACGGACATTGAAAATTTTTTCTAAGTTTATTTGAGAGACAATTTGACTGAAAATTTCAAACCATTTGAACTTCACGATTTGATTCCTTACTAGGCAAAACCAGAAGGATTTGGAGATGAGAAGCGGATTTACTACGACAATTCAAAATGCAAAAAAATTATGAGTGGGTCCAAGAGAGCAATCCACATCGAGATTCCGAAGCAGAATATTCATGGCCATAAAATTTCGCTATGCATATGATGGGATCAGCAAGTTGTAGGGTATTACTTAGTTCTAAAGCCGAATAAAACTTTTAATGCAGAGGTCTATAGGCATCAATTAACCAAATTGAATTGAGACCAACAATAGCGTCTAACAGACGCAAAGACATCCCCTTGCATCATAACGCTCGGTCATACATTACAAGAGTTGTCAAGAACACACTGTTGCCTTTTACTCATGAACTGCAACAGATACAATAATAGCACATCTCAGACCGTTCAGTATTATAGAGTATCGAAATTTCATTTTTGCCGAGTTTTTTCTAATTTTTTTTCAATGAAAAAAAAAAATAGATCAGTCAAAGACAACAAAGATAATGTAGAAGTCTTAAGAAATAGATAATTCAAAATATTCTAATTTTTAATATGTTCTACGTTCATCAATTTCTTGATAACAAAGTATTAGAATCTTTTTTTGAGCACACGTCCGCGCACGTATATGCTCAGTTTAAGTCCGCGTTGTATATAAGCTCCTCACCGAATGCCGGACGTGTCGCTGAACAAGTTAACAGCATCGCTCTACCTGAGCTTTATTAGTGAGCCTGGACGCTTATAATATTTTTACAGGAGTCAAGATGAAACGCAAAAGCCTTCTTACCTCCGGGGAAAGTACATCACCGCTTCTTACGCTACATCCTTGCTGACATGTACTAAAGCAACCTTGGATACAAAGACCATTCACAGATCAAAACCAATAATAACAGCAACAGTAGCAATTAACATATAATACACAATAATGTCACAAGACGGGCCTTTGTCACAATCCAAACTTTGTAAAAGATTCGCAGACTTGAAAGAAATCAAGTCATACGATCTTTTGATTTGAGTCTTTAATATTCCTACGATAAATTATAAACTCCTGGAAACTTTCGCTAGACTCCTTGATTTTGATTCCTAAACTAACCTCTACTTAAGTGAAGCGATAAAACACATTATTTACTTCCCTCCACAATTTGTTTTTCCCTCTTTACTCATCACTTTCTTGTCTTTTTCTGCTTTAATTGCAGAACTCCTTAGTCTGTCTCAATCTATTTGCTTTCTACCAAGAACTTTTATGGGAGAGTTCGCAACGTTTTTTACTTTTTATTTCGTTTAATGACGGAATTGTATCTATTTGGCAACTCTAGTGCGATATTCTCTCTTAACAAGTACACAAAGTATTATGCATTTCACGCATGCACATTCATACTACACACGGGGGCAAATTTTTTAAAAAGTGGAAATACATATTTTATAGCCTCATAAATATTTGTTCTTTGCTCTTTATGCTCCAAATGTTTATGTCTATGAGTTTATCATAAAGAAATGCCTTTCTTGTACATAAAAAATGAAAATAAAAAAAATTAAAAATAAAAAAAAAAAACCAACACATACATATCAGTGGGCGTTAGTATATTATAATTTAAGTCAAAAAAAAAAAAAAAAAATTCAAACAAAGTGAACTATTTTTACTATATTTGCATATTTAACATACACACATGCACACATAAATTTTGTTATTAACGCTATTATTCGCTTTTGTTCTATTAATTTCCTGTTACTTTATTTATTACAAAGTGTTTCAAGTTATGCATGTGTGTGTGTGTGTGTGTGTGTGTGTGTGTGGTATGAGGCGACCTGACTTCCGCCTATTTCTCATCATCATCATCATCATCATCATCATCACATATCCAATTTAAGTACAACAAACAACAAACACCTAACATACCTCACACACATACTAAACATTCATAATAATAATAATAATAATAATAAAACATTTTTACTTAATCTCTGTTTGCTTCTTGTTTGATTAGTTTTTAATTTGATAACGTCACGCCAAAATGTTGAAATAATTTCTAACAAATTTTCTTGCAAAAATAAAATAAAAAAGAAAAAAAAAAATGAAAAATTGATTTCCACAAAATGCGGTCAACCATCAAACTTGGTTCGTATATGGTTATATTTGATGTTGCCGCCGCCTTAATGATTTTTTTTTTTATTTTTTTTTTTTTTTTATCAAATATCAACACAGTTAAACAGCCAAAGTAGTCTCCAAATTACTAAAGCCTGTCTCTATACGAAAGATATTGAAATTATATTTCATTCATTATATCGTTTGTAACAAATAGAAAAATTAAAAATCCATGAAAATCAAATAATAACATTGGGATCGATATAAACATATTTCATCGTGAAGTTAGCAAAGCAACGATAGTTAGCAAATCATTCAAGCATATGCTTGGACATCTGAAGCTTATGTGACATGCTAACCATAGTTGCGCCTCACTCGATCCCAACTTTACTTAGAGGAGATTATTTTTAAGAGTTTTTCACAAATACCGATCCGTTGAGCTTAACTTCACAGTATCTAACGACGCTAGACGAAGTGAATATTAAGTTACCCTTTAATGACCGGATAGGAAATGCTTCCCTAATGGCTGGAATGCTTTATAAATGTTAGGCTCCCCCAAGCCCAAGCTGCTCTTATCTGTTCTTTTTTTTTATATTTATACACAATATGACATAGCGAATGGCCCCAGCTAAGTGGGTTGCGTGCTCGATCGGTATTGTCTAAGCAATCGCTACAAACAAGTATGATCTAACGCGGTGAGATTTAAACCGGGCATCGCCCACACGATTGTTTCGTACATAATTTCATTTTTGGTATTCCGGGGCAATCTCTGATATATTTTGATCTCTATAGTACGAATTACTGGGCTAAGGGCAAACTGTATGAACATCAAAAATTGGAACTCTGTTCTAGACGTTGATTCCCTGCTTTGTTTAAATGGTTAAGCATGCATCCTATTTCATGACCTGAGTTATTTTATTAATGAATAGGTTTTTAAATCGATTATTAAATCGATAGGTCTTGAAATTTATATCTATAAGAATAACAACAATAGGTCTTAAAACTGATCTCGAATGATTTATTTCATTAAAGACCTTACATTTTAAAAGGTAAGCAATTATATATAAGCTTTACTATAAGACACATTTCTCCATTTAAAAATTTTTCAAGCAAATAGTAGCCATTAACAAATTGGACAGATATCAATTGGACAGAGGGACCAACATATTTAAATCGATAGAGAAAATGGTTGCAAATCGATTAATAGAAATCGATTAACAGAAGTATTACAAAAAAGGTGAGTTGATCTCTCAAGTCGTCCTCGGATTTTGCATACATCCGCACAAACATAACATACTCTGCACCATAAGGAGTGGGTGTAGAGTATAAGCGGATTTTGTGATTATTATTATAAGATTTCTCATCATCAGATACTGATAATATTGATGAATATGAAAAATATAGAACAGAATTTTATTTTAAAGCTTCGATCCGTATAAACTGTAAGGAACCAGATTTTGTTCCCTTTTGTCTTTTGCCTGGGTCAGGCCGTCGGTCGTTCCAGGTGTTCTTGGTACTCCTCTTCGGAATTAAAATGAATAGCCACGTGTAGTTTTTGTTTCAATATTTTTATTTACAATCCCGATAACTATAAAATAAAAAATAACCGTCCGTCCGTCACCCTGTCAGGTCTTGTTACCTTTTTACCAACACATTCGGTTCGCCCTTATACTCTCATATACGGATTCACACGGATAAGATCTCGACAACCACGACCATTCACGTCGCTA
Organism: Glossina brevipalpis; assembly: GCA_000671755.1. Classification (NCBI taxonomy): domain Eukaryota; kingdom Metazoa; phylum Arthropoda; class Insecta; order Diptera; family Glossinidae; genus Glossina; species Glossina brevipalpis. Next base: position 850,828 of record KK351052.1, on the reverse strand, counting down.
GCCAGCACCAGAGAGAGCAAGCGGAAACAACAGTGTTTCCCACTATTTTCTCGTCTCACGCTAGGTGGTGTTGCCACCTAGCTGATTTACCCCCAGGGTCGCATTCCGACCCTTCGCTGTGGGTTACTGCCTACTGCAGTAACCGCACAGCAATTTGGAAGGGGAAACGTGTGGACCAAAACGAGGGCGCGACTTTGGTTCTCACAAAACGTTCTTTAGAAGCTTCGTTGTTTTTTTTTTTTTTTTAACTTTAACTGCTCGCCTCTGAAACAATACTCTACTTGTGGGGTGATTCCTCTTCGCATACCGTATGGTTTTATTTTCTCAAATCGAACGTAGACAAACACTTCTTTACCCCTTCTATCTATAGTCTCCTCTGACACCATCATTGAAAGAGTTAACAGAAAATACTTAATAAGGCCCTATATATAAGAGAACTAAAGTCTGAAATTGTGCTTTTTTTTGTGATCGTTTAGATGGATATGTCTGCCACATTATTGAAAACATAAATGATTCTTCACTGCATTTATCTAAAGTAATGGATATTCAAAATTCGCCGCGAGGTGTATATAATCTTCTTACCGACGTCATTGCTTTCATTATTATTACTATTGTTGTTGTTGTTGTTGTTGTTATCATTATTATTGTAAGAAAAAGGAGTGTCAATGTAAGAAGCATTGTTTGAAAAATTGTAATTGATTTATGTTTTCTAGATATGCATACACACACATACAAACATAACATACATACATTTATACGTGTGTATACAGACAAAACTAAAAAAACGTACGTTGTAATGAACTCAATAAATTTGCTGGAAGGTCGTATTCAATGAAAATTTATGGATGATAATCTTAGTTATGTATTTTACGTGTGGGTGAATTAATGGCATGTAATGAATGTGTTTTACATATATATAACAACCTAGACATACGCGAACAAGCTTACGTTTATTTGTATAAATTTTTCTTTTTTCTTTTTTGTTTTTTGCTTTTTTTTTTATTTCTTGTGTTTTTATCAAATTTGATCTATTACATCAATTGAATAAATTATTAGTTCAATTGAATAGAGTGAGATCGGTTTACGATTATGATTGCGATGTTAGTTGTTCGACTTAAATAATGTCAACCTTTATTTGTGTACAACTTCAAAAGGCCAATTGTTTTTCCCTTCCAACATATATGTATTTGATCTAAAAGATCGACAAAATAACAACTAGACAGAAGGACATTACTTTGAATAGAATGTAAGTTAAACTTTCTGCCCACAATAAATTCTTAATTTTTATTGAAAAACGATGGAAATTTATTATTATATCTATTAAATGAAAAAGTTATACATCGTTTCTGTGATAAGGCAGGCTTTTGGGAACAGCGGTAGGAACTTTTGGGACCTTTTTGGGAACAACGGTTTAGGGGGGCGTGAAATGATTTGATTCATGTTTATGAAACAAAATTTTTCTGTCAGAGATCTTATACCTTAACTATCTTTGTCATAAAATACTTTGTGGTCATAGAAGGGGCTTATTATATCCACTATCCCAACCACCGTAAGTGAGGGGTACATTTCACTTTGTTTTTTGGTTTGTAACTGTCAGAAGGAAACTTCGAAGACCCTCTTAAAGTATATATATTTTTAATCAGCATTAAAATTTAGAATCAATTTAAAGCATGTCCGTCTGTCCGTTTATCTATGTAATGTCTGTGGTAAACATTCTCCTGGCCGCAAAAATGAAAATATCGACTTCAAATTTGGCAGAAACATTGGCAGTTCGTTCGCATATGCTGCTATTGAAAATGAACCAAAACACAATCACAAGCCACGCCTACAGTATAAGTTGAGAGCACGTCCGTTTTCTCACGATTTTGCTCTGGCTGTTTCCCAAGGCATTCCATGGCTGGCTGTGTTCCATAGTATTCCATAAATGAAAAATCTGCCACGCCCACCTTTTAAAATTTATTTTTTTAAGATAAAAGTGGTGGGTTTAAGATAATAGTAATAAAGATTTGGCAAAGCCGAATATAATTTTCTTACTTGTTTTTCATAAGAACAGGGGGATATATGGTTCAAAAAATGGTCCCAGTACGATTCGATTATATTTCACATTTTTATATAAGAAACTATAATGCAGATAGAAATTAAAAATTTCAATATTTTTTTTTTTCCTACAAATGCTCTTTTCAAATGGGATATTATATACGGATTGGTAGCAAAAATGGTCGGATCAAGGCATTTGATAGCATCCGTTCTTGAAACAAAAAGCGTTATTATATAAAATTTCTTTCCAAAAAATCATAAAAATTGGGACTTGCAGTTTAAATACACTTCGAACAGGCAGACAAGCTTAAATCGAATCAGAAAATGATTGTAAATGATTCAGAAAATGATTCTTAACGATTCAGAAACGTTCAAATAATAATCATATAATAATATCTATTTTAAGCTCGTCTAGGTATTACATACATTCGAAAAATCAATTGTAGTATCCTGTACCATAAGTGATGTACTATAAAATGATTGACTTAATCCAGTCCCCATCGTCCGTTGTTAAATACCTAATTCGATACCTAAACTATCTAAGCATGAAAGCACGAAAGAATGAACATAGACAAGGTTCTAATTAATGTTTAGACGTTTAAAAGGCTTACATGAATTTTCTAAAAGAATAAGTTTTATATGTTCACAACGAATCACCTGTTAATCGTCGATAACTTAACCACTGATTTTATTAAGGCTCAAGAAAAATACTTCATGTCTTCATATACTGAGTCTTTTCTTCTACGGCCAGACAGTAAATTGCGTGCTATTTATTTGCTGAGTACTTTACTTTACGAAGAAGAACTATCATTTTAATCACATTTTTTTTTAAAATTTCATTTAAAAATTTTGAATATTCAACCACCAAAGTGTTATTTTGCGAAAACTCTATGTTTTTGCAGTGTACACGATAGATAGCTCGTCATACTTTTATCTGCAATCAAGAAAAAGCAAATTTTTTTTCTTAAAAGGTGAAAATTTCTCCTGTTTAAACAAAGGATATTACAAATGCTTGAAGAGAAATATGAATTTCCAGCTGACTAACCATATACACCAAATAATACAATTTCCGTTAAAAATTTCAAAATGTGTTTCCTCCAATAAAATAACTTATGATTAAAAACATGTTTAAGTGCTACTCAGCTCTTTTTAAAAGAATTGTGCAAAATTCCAGAAATATCACTGCATTCCTTCGTGAAAAATCATTCATCATTTTCAAAAATAAAATTTTGAGAAAACCGAGTCTAAAGTTAGTCGTAATAGTAATAGTAAATACAGTAATAATAGGAATTTCCAAAGATTCTCTTAACCAGACATTTACTTGGATTAATTTGAAATATGGGGAGTAATCGTAAAAATAGTCCCGTCAAATCCATTCTCAATAGCGTCCATCTTTGAGCCAAAATACGTCACTATACTAAATTTCATCAAAATATCTCAAAAATTGTGATCGGTAGGTTAAACACAAGAACACGTGGAAAGATATCAGAAGATAGATAACCTTAAATCGCTTCAGAAATAGAATCTGAATCGGTAAGTATAAGTTGGCTGCTACATACGTCATACATACACAAGAGAATTTCTGTTTCGAAATTTCGAAACGTAAGCAACCTCTTCGTACGTACACTTTATGTTCAGCGTCACCTTTTATAGTAGAAAATAGCGCCATCTTCCATATAAAAATTGCTCTCTTAAATCCTTAATTTTTACACAAACGCACAAATAATCACACATCACTTTCATAAATTTATCATAAGCTAATATAGTGTGATTGTGTGCATTAGAACTATTTATATTTTTCTATTACATTTTATTGTGTCTTAAATGTACATAAACATTGCTGTTGAATCTTTTAGGGAAGGAAACAAAAGAGACACAGGGTACTCTCTCTCTCTCTCTCTTATACATTTTCTTTTATGCAAATTACCGTTTTTCTCTACGGCATTGCTTTTGATGAAAAGTAAAGTTATTGCGAAAAAAAATAAGAGATACTGGCAATGCTGTGTCAAACTTATCCATTCTCAGAGATTAACTAAAACGTCTAGCGATGACAAAATACAGGGAGGTTTTTATTTAATATGAAAATTTTTATATACAAACACCAGTGTAACAGCACAAACGAAACAAAAAATGTATTTTAGGCAATTTTTTTTTTTGAACGGAACGAAAGGTGATAGGATAATAATATTTTAGGAGGTTGTTAGGTCGTAACGTACATTTAAGTATCAAAAAAAATATATATTTTTGAAAACTATTAAAAAATGGCAGCACCGGAGTCACCCTCATCAGATATACTTAGCTTAAGGCAACTTAACTGGTTTAAATTTTGAAGAAGAATAATTATGTAAGCAATTGAGTGTCTAGAGAGAATGGAAGATGGTGAAAATCTTCGATAAAATCTAATTTTGTAAACAAATTTACTGTAGATAAGTTCTCTTATTTACATCAAATTTGTAAACAGTAAATTGCTGTCGCTAAGGGCAAATTTGCATTAGTATTGAGTATAAAAACCTATTTCAGAGATGTTTTAAGAAAAACAGCTGTGGAAGAAAAATATAAATAAAACTATTACACAGTGGATTAAATTGCATAATTTTTATATTAATAAATAAAATTTTGTTGAAAAATGAAGGTTAAAAACATTTGACTATTTGGAAAATATTTTTTTTCAACGTATATTGGAAGATTTAAAGCATCCATCCATTAAGGCTATAAAATAATTTTTTTTTAAAGTTGCAGATGGTCTTTGCCCTTAAAGTTAAAAATTGCAATACATTTTTTTTTAAAAATTGCAAGTAATAAATTTTTCGGAAAGTCTTTTGGTTTTTCGTGGTTGCACGGAAATACTTTAATCTTCACGTAATTATAGGAAATGTTATTCAGTAGTTCTCATCAATTAATGACTTTATTATGTAATCATTAGCTTCAATTGGGCTCCCAGAATGGATTGAAATTTCAGAAATCAGTTTTGACATTGACATTCTGTCAACATATCTTCTCTATACATAATGAATAATTTTTTTCTTGCTTGAATAGCACTTTTATCTTTTCGATAGCAAAAAGTTATGACGGAAATGCTACTTTCGGCCACCATATCTGATAGGGCAGCAACTAAAAACTACTTCTTAGGATATATGAATGAAGAAGGTCGAACGTTTTCACAAGCAAGCCTTGCTGTGTCGGATATCAAAATGTAAAATGAGCCTAAGTGTGAAGTGTGACTGTAGAAAACACAATTATGTTCTCTGTTGAAAAAAAAAGAACGAAATGACTTTCTGAACAAACCAATATATTGCAGGTTTTGGAAAAGAATTTAATTTTGCAGAAAAAAGTGAAGGCAATAATATATTAATTCTTCCTGAATACTTCAAATGTCTAAGATAACATAAAATCATTTTAATTATTTCAATTATCTACAAAAATGTATCATATTTTCGGTTGCTAAGGAAGTTTTTTTACGTTTATTAATGGCTTCCAATTGCTTTAAGAGTTTTTTCCTACACAATGGCCAAAAAATGAAAACAATTTGATCAAGCTCGTTGGTGTTCATTACATTGAATTAAAGTGACTTTTCGTTAGGATTTTTTCATTCGACTTTCTATAGAAGATCTATTTTTTCGATTTAAAAAGAACAAGAGAAATACTTTACCCTTCATAAAGCAACCCAAACCATTGCCAAAGTACTTTAGAGCTTTTACATACATATATTTATTTACTGGCATAATATAATACGTAACCACAAGTTTTATTTTGTCCTATTTTGTTTACGATATCTAAACAAATCATTATATTTACCACCGTAACAACAAATATTTTATTTCTCTGTACTTAATACGATTGTTATAACTGGAAGCACCATTGCCAACCACTTAAACTATGTTAACCTTTTTTGAAGAACTTTGCCAAACAATATCTAATCTGAGTATTTGTAAAAAATCTCTTATTTTTTTTCATGTAAAACAATAATAAAATTATAATAGAAAACACTCGCTGACATGCGCTAAAACATATTTACTGTACGTAGAAAAAAAATGAAAAATCGAAGAAAAATTAAGTATAAAATAGTTAGTGAGACAAATTTCTAATATACCCTACAGTAAGTTTGTAAATAATATTTGACTGAGAAATGGAAAAGTTTGATTCATTCGTTATGTTGATCGTTTATTTCATCACACTTTTATATTATTTGGCAACTTGGCAACCCTTTGTAGATAATTGGACTTACAAACCAGGTATATCATTATTTATTTACATATCGTGTTCTAGCAATTACGGGTGAAGGAACAACACCTGACTGTTTTTATAAGTGAACAGATAAAATTTATGGAAAAGAAGGTGGTCAAGGCTTGAGTGAGACGACTACAGGGATAATTTTAAAATCTATAATTTATAATTTAGAAATACTCGGGGGGATCAGTTCGTCCGTATGAGAAAGCTTATTGTACTACGTTGGTAACATCAGAATGCCTTGTTGACTGATCGCTTGGTGCGGCCCTTCGGGGAGTATCGAGGTGGCTGTTGGGAAATGAGTTGGATTAACCCTCCGACTAGAGGGAGACAATGGTCTGTACCCAAGATGTTTGCTCAGGTACTTCAGGAGTTGCGGAGCCCCTTTGCGAGGATTGTTCCAAAGCCCGGAGGACTAACGGTGACTAACGTTTTTGGTCTGAACTTGAATGTATCATGGCATTGAGTGATAAACAGAGAGTCATGTAAATCATTTAAAAGTGTCCTTATAAATCCTTATAACGTTAAGTTTTCAGATTATTCTGTTCATCCCCTGTATAGTAGAGAACAAGTTTCAGAAGTTTTGAATAAGAGGCTAATATTCATTCATTTATCCTTATACCCAGTGCGGTATACCATACTTGGTTATAGCTCAGTCAAAGGCATAACACGTATATAAGCTGGGGCCACTTGCGATCTGTTTCTCTTTCCCGCTTCTTCCTGACGGACACCGTGTACACCTATAGGCAGCCCCTGAGCCATTGATCTTATTTAAAAAAAAAAAAAAAAAAAAAAAAAAAAAAAAAAAAAAAAAAAAAAAAAAAAAAAAAAAAAAAA
>KK351052.1:826098-843621 GCA_000671755.1 Glossina brevipalpis | reverse complement strand
TTTTTTTTTTTTTTTTTTTTTTTTTTTTTTTTTTTTTTTTTTTTTTTTTTTTTTTTTTTTTAAAATAAGTAAAGTAATCAAGTAATGGCACACAGTTGGAGGTATAATTACTTTTTCATAAATCACTGTCACATGCTGCGACAAAAATATCGATTTATTCAACAACAAAAATATTGAAGGGCACAGAGAATATGCGCCTTAGTAAAAACTCATAAGAAATGATGAGTCAGACACTGCAGAGAACGTAGACATAGGCAAGGACATAGTAATGTAATAAGAGATGAGCTTCAAAATAAATGTTTTTCAAAAATACAAGAACTAAGAAATTTGCACGGATAGAATCCTGGTTTTTTTTTTTTTTTTTTTTTTTTAAGGAAACTCTTAAGATTAATTTTAAGCTCGTACAGGATTACGAAAGAGAGATTTAGAAGAGGGACCACTAATTATTATATTATATGATATTTATTCATCAGGACTGAAAAAAAAAAAATTAGATAAAATTTGAAACTATAAGAGACTTTTCATTCAATAAAATGAATGATGAAATGAATGAATTAGAAGACCGTAGCAAAGTCTCTAGTTCTAGTCTATATAGACATTCTTCTCTTACAATAGTCACGTTTTAATTTGTTTTTCTCGAAATTATTTCTTTTTTCTTTTTTTTTATTTCAATTATCTATCTGTCCGCCTGCACACCATTTTCATCCTTGCTTGCATTTCCTAAGCGATGTACTCTTACTTACTTACAATTTTTATTCTTTATTGCTTTTTTGTTGTGTAAAGATTTTAATGTTGAAAAAAAAAAAAAAAATGATTTTAATTTTTAATCGTCACATGCTTTAGTTTTGTGTATCTGGAAGGTTTGGATGTAGCCTCCACATTTTAAATTACGATTTATCTTAAGCTTAAGAAAACTGAAATTATCTTTAAAAGGTTAGATTTCTTAAACGGCGATCTTTTCGGAGCGTTTATGGAAATTTCAAGGAAAAATATTTTCCAGCTAATGAATTGGTTTGCTAAGTATTCTGAAAGTTTTAAAGAATCTATTATGCCAATAAAAAAAAAAATTTTTTTTTTTTTTTAATCTAGAACGATATTGCTCCTTCCGTTAAGTTATTTTTCTTTTAGTTCTTTGTAAAAATACGATGCAGCAGGAAGCCCCTTTAATTTCAGACTTATATCTCCAGTATCTTGATTATTTTTTAACTAATAGGTGGGACGAAAAGTTCGTAGGGTGACACATGGATGGCGCTATTCGTATTAAATCCATATGCTTTTTAGCTAGCCCGAACCTTCAAAAGACACGAGTATAAATTTGACAGCTGTTGCACTATTCGTATGTGAATGATAGCATTTTTAGTGAAGCAACTGTTGTTAGTTTGAAAAAATGGAATAAAAAGGAATTATTATTAATTATACGGACTTTGCACCAGGAAAATCAACCGTAGAGAAGTGATTTGCGAAATTTAAATGAGAGCGAAATGAGCACCGTGTATGATGCACGCAGTGGACGCCACAAAGAGACTGTTACCGAAGAAAACAGCAAAAAAGTCCACAAAATAATTTCGAATAATCGTAAAGTGAAGTTGATTGAGATCGCTGAGACCCTAAAGACATCAAAGGAACATGTTGGACATATCGTAAATGAATATTTGGATATGCGAAAACTCTGTTCAAAATGGGTGCCGCGAGAGCTAACAATCGATCAAAAACAACAACGAATTAATGCTTCTAAGCCGCGTTTGGAGCTGTTCAATCATAATAAACCCAAATGTTTGAGTCGATATGTGACTATGGAGGAAACATGGCTCGCTTTATTTCACACCGGAGTCCAATCAACAGTCAGCCGAGTGGACTGCACGCCTATTTTGAGGCTAAAGACAAATCTTATTATAAAAATGATATCGAAAAATTGTATGATCGCTATAATCGTTGTATCGGCCTCGAAGGCAACTATATTGAATAATAAAATCAAATTCTATTAATAATTTCTATTAATAATTTTTCTGTGTTAACCTATGAACTTTTCAACCCACCTGATATTTTCTTATATATAGAATGCTCATATCAATTTATTATATATAATTAATAATTTTTCTGTGTTAGCCGCCTATGAACTTTTCAGGCCACCTGATATTTTTTTAATCTTATATAATGCTCATCTCATTTTATTATATATAATTAATAATTTTTCTGTGTTAGCCTATGAACTTTTCAGCCCACCTGATATTTTNTCAATTTATTATATATAATTAATAATTTTTCTGTGTTAGCCTATGAACTTTTCAGCCCACCTGATATTTTCTTAATCTTATATAATGCTGATCTCAATTTATTCATATATTTATATTTATATTTATATTTTATTGTGAGAAGAGTAAATTATCACAAAACTATTTAAATATATATTTAAGAATATAAAGTATACACTTAATCTCTTATATTATTACAAATGTAAAGAATTCAAAAGAAGTTTAGAAAATTTGTGTACGTAAGCTTATGATATATAGAAAGCAAAAAAATGGAAGAGGCAAAGCCTGCGATTAAATTTAAATAACTATCAGAAGGCTGGCTTTTAAAATGAGTTACGCATTAGGCTTTTAAAAAAAAGTTGATTTTTAACTTAAATAATAATTTATTAAGGATTTTTATTTTTATAATTTGAAAATTTTGGTTTTTTGTAATTTACCCGCGTTTGCAATTTTTTTTTTTTTTTTGCTTCATTTTATTTTACTTTAACTAATTCTTTACTTTTTGATGCATATTCTTAGGCTGCTTAATTTTTTACTCTAAGGCATGTTTTGTTGTTGTTATAACAAATGTCAATGCACGGGGCGAAACCGTTATGTCTGAAAATGCATTTCTACGCTAACTATACGATACGACTTATATGAAGACAAAATAATATTAACAATAGTAGCGTAGTACTCCATAAGGAATGTGACCGGACGGTAGTTATATAACTGTAGTTATAATTAGTTAATAAAACTATCTAACTATCGCGGGAATATTAACAGTACAACTTAACATTCATTTAGATACAAGACACTTGGACAAAATCTACGTTGGGAGCTTTACAACATTAATATTCATGGAAAGCGAAATCTTTGAAAACGTCATAGATCTTCATATTACTTAATCGATTCTCTTTATGTAGAAAGTCTTGATCTTAACAGCAAACGTATGGATTATTTGCTAGTTGAGCTCAAGTTTCAAGTTTGATTAAATATTTGATTATCAAATATTTGAACAGACTAGAGAAATGATTCCAGTGAAATAATGAGAAAGTTATCTTTCTTATGAGCGCGTCAACTTTGACAGTTAGAGCGACTATATTGGCGAATTTTTATGAAAAGTGTTGAGCACAGCAATGCTTTGAATAATTGGGTACTCAGTTCAAGCCAAATTCCGTGCGCTGCTTGATTTTTATTGTTAAGTTTGGTGGTCAAATTCGAATCAACTGAATCATACGTCGCCGTAATGTGAAGCCAGCAGAAAACATGCATGGTGCAGTGCGCAAAATAACACCAAACCTCCACCATAACTGTTAACTATAAAAGATGATGCTGGTTAATTAAAATTTTTTTTGTGGCCTAAATTAGAAGATATGGATTTCACCGACAAGTGGATCCACGAAGATACCGCTATGCCATACCACCCACATATGAAACAAGAATTCTTCTGCACAATAAATTCGATGGATTGATTATCTCGCGTTTAGGCGACGTGAGCTAGCCAGCCACCGAGATCGTGTAATTTAATGTCGTCAGACTTTTTCTTGCGGAGCTATCTTAATAAGCCGCAGACAATTAGTCAGCTTTAAAAGTCAGCATAATCAATGCTATCAATGTAAAATCGAGTCCGATTCATACAGTTCTGTTACTGAAAATTGGACGTCCCGGATACGTGCCACCGATCGAAATTCTATCGGTCATTTTGCCAATCCAAAATATTCCATACGTAATGTCATTAAATAAATAAAAAATTTATAACATCTGATAGACAATATCTTTTTTTGGAAATGTTAAGTTCAGGGGGTTCTTAATGGAAAACCCTTTACATAAACTCGAAGGGGAAGGGGCAGGGGGGGTGCCACAGGGAATTTTTTTAATCCAATACTCTATACAATTTTTACTTCAGATTTTTCGATTACTAACAATATTTTAACTTCAACATATACAAATGACACAGCAATGCTACTTTCATCTCCCATGAAAAGGGTGTCTATGAACTACGAATTATTTTTAATAAAACGTAGACAATAACATCAAGGCAATAAACCGTGTCACAAAGTCCAGCAAGACAATGGCAAAATAAAAAAAAAAATTGAGATCCTACGAACTTCTTGAACGATGCTTTAACTACTAAAACCGTGTTATACTATACTCTTCATCTACTACTTCTGAATCTCGAAGTGAAAGTATTATTAATGGTTAAAGTAACTTGGTTGGACATTTCAAATACATAAAAAGGATAAGCAATTTTATTTGGGGAATAAAGGTTAGGTAAGATCTGGTTCAAAAAATTTCTTTTCACCATGACTATACGCTCCCAAAGGTTAGCATCTACAAAAATCCAAAATAAACTAGTCATAGTTCGTCAACTCGAATTCCTTATTAATGCCCATCTTTAAGAGATTGTTCGATTATATTCATCTTATCAATACTTTTGCTAAAATAACCTAAAAGAATCTTCAAAAGACATGATTAGTATGAAATTCTGATTCGATTTAGATATAACCGTCTGCCTGGGTAATATCTGCGGTAAACACAGTCCCCATGTCGTAAAATTTGAATAAAAACATTGGAAGTTCTTACACGTTACTTAATATTGAAAATGAAATACCAAAGACAAGACGACTGTACAACGTGAACTAAGAACAACATCTCAGCTTTCTGTGTCTTTTTTGCTAATTTCTCGTAATTCCGATAAATAAAAATTTTCATATTTTTTTCTAGAGATTATCATCCTACGGCACTTTGTGCTTGAATGTATAAATATCGACCACACCCATTCCATATATTTAGTAACATTTTTTTTTTTTTTTTTAATTTTTTTATCTTTTAAGGCAAACGTGGTAACCGTTAAACATTCGGCAAAGACAACCATAATAATAATTTTTTTGAGTTGTTTTTACTTTTGTTTGTTCAAGTTTTACTGCAACACACACACACATCTATCTAATGATAAACGAACATAAATAATATATTTTCTCAAAGAAATTTATTACTAAATAAAGTAACATATCAAAGCCATTTATTTGCTGAATATGTGGGTTTTCCGTTAATCGTTAACCGTTCAATTATTTCATAATCTTTCTTGTAATAGCAAAAATCTCATCTCTGAACGCTATGTATAGAAAATATGATTTGTAGGCGAACTGAGAGATATGAAAAAAACTACAACCTACCTACACTCGTCTAACCATGAATGCACTTCTATCGAAAGCTCTCTTTTAAAAAAACCAGACATTTGACTGCTTTACCATTTTAGTAACTGCATGAATATGTATATGTATGTATATGTGTATTTGTTGTGTGCTATAAAATCAAAAAAAAAAAAAAAAAAAAAATAAAAATAAAAAAAAAAAAAAAATCACGCTCCGAATAGCCCGATATTGTCGTTAACTTTGGTCGCAAGTGAAGTGAATAACAACAGTCCCACATTAACAATATATCGTCATTATGATCACATTATCATCATGAATCCAGCCAGCAAAGCAAAACAAAGCAATGAAACAAAATCACGTCACTTAAGACAAGCAGGTTATTAAGCATCGTTGTAGCTAATTTTGTTCTTTTTTTTTTTTTTTTTTTTAATCATTTGATACTTCACATTGTTGTTGTTTCTGTTGCTGTTGCTGCTGCTACAAACTCTGTTTAATTTAATCAAAAAAAAAAAAAAAAAAAAAAAAAAAAAAAAAAAAAAAAACATTTATAACAGCGAATATGCATAGAACTTGTGCTACATACCCATACTTATGCTACAAATACATATATATATATATATGTGTGTGTGTGTTGGTGGTGGTTCATGGCGTGCATGTTGATATGCAGAACGAAGACCTTGTTTAAAACGATTTCATTTCATATAACGCATAACATAGATGTTAATGATAAGAAACTTAAAAATTTTCACTAAATATTCCAACTTTAGTTTAGCTGAATAATAGATTTTTGCAAAATATTAGCATTTATTGAAGTATTTAAAAGCAGATGTTTTCTTTTTCTTGTTTTTCTGCAAACGAATCATTAATTTTAAGCTGCATGACGTAATAATGCTTGCAATAAAAGTATAAACAACTTTTCAATAAATTGGTTTTTTTTTTTTTTTTTTTTTTTTTTTTTTTTTTTTTTTTTTTTTTTTTTTTTTTTTTTTTTTTTTAAATAAAATATAGAAACTAAATTATAGCAAGTATTTGTATTAAAAATAAAAAAAAGTTTTCAAACAAACCTCTTAAGACTGCACATAAATCGTTTGATTGCTATGACTGCAACTGAATTTGTAGGCTGCTTGTTAATCTATATGCTGCTATATAAGACCCATAATTGGATTCAAGCGATTACTTGATGAATTATTAGATATAAGTTGAAGTTTGAATTCTGAAATTCTCAAAATTGTACTTATAGTCTGAGTATAAGCCGAGAACGATGTTTAAAGCAAATTTAAAAAGTTTTTCAAAGATAATTTATGGTTTTTTTTTTTGAATTTCTTGTTCTAATTTTCTTTTATATCATCAATCGTCTTATATAGCCGACACTATAAATACTTGATCTCTCTCTCTTTCTCTTTCTCTGATACCACTTTGTCCATAAACTTAATGCGTACTGTTATAATATATAACTTAAACCAATTGTTTTGCATATTATTGTGCATAAAACGGAACATGGAAGATCAAGATCTGCAATAATAAACAAAAACAATCAATTGATGGAATTTAACGGTGTTAAATATTCTTTTCAAGCATAAACCTAATTAATTCATTAGCTTTAATATACATGATAATCTGTGCTAAGCAGTTCAAAAGAAAAAAAAAAGAACTATAAAACATGCAAATATTAGTTTGGGGAAAAGGTAATCCATTATTTTCCAAATCGAAATGTTAAGTAAAGTCCTGAAGTTCTTATAAGATTGGATGGATTATTATTAATATCCTAATATTAATATTAATATTAGGTTGGGGAAAAGGTAATCCATTATTTTCCAATTCGAAATGTTAAATAAAGTCCTGAAGTTCTTATAAGATTGGATGGATTACCTTTTCCCCAAACTAATATTAATATTAGGTTGGGGAAAAGGTAATCCATTATTTTCCAATTCGAAATATTAAATAAAGTTCTGAAGTTCTTATAAGATTGAATGGATTACCTTTTCCCCAACCTATTATTAATAAAAAGGTAATCCATTACTTTCCAATTCGAAATGTTAAATAAAGTCCTGAAGTTCTTATCAGATTGGATGGATTACCTTTTCCCCAACCTAATATATTAATAAAATTCTGCCATTTGGACAATTATAATATAATAATAAGCTACAAAGGCAATCGAGAACATTAGAAATAGAAGAAGTAAATTAGAAACTGTACTTTAAATTAAAGGCACGTAAATGTCAATCAACAATTATTGCTGATTAGCATGTAATGGGTTGTAAGTTACAAAAGCAGCTGAGTGCTATCAGTAGCAATATAAGAAACACTACCTGTAGTTTAGGATAACCAAGCAAAGGACAAGCGATAGCAAAGTATATAAAGGACAAAGTGATAATAAAAGTATATAGCAATAATAAATTATAAAATCAGATAAGCATATAGTAATGGCAGTTAATAAGAATGATTGTTGTTGAGTGGGAGCGAGTACAAAACGCAAGCTACAAAGACGAATAAGCAATAATAGATTAAAGAAGCTCTTCTTTACATAATTGTTTTGAATACCTACTTACTTACCGGGAAAATAATTTGCATATATTGTTTTGAATTCTTTGAAGTTTAACACACAATCAAACACGCAGAAACTTAAACTTATTCAATATGCTATCAGTTGGCTTACTACTGAGATTGAGAATTTTTTCATAAGGTGGATAGACAAACTAATATGACCCACTTAATGTTATAAAGGATTTCAGGAAAGCATTACAACTTTTCCATAAATTTTTCCATGAATGTTAGATTTACGGGTATGCGAGCCAGAATTGAGCTTCGCTGTTACTTTTGCCGCGATAGTTTATGTTCTCACACACTTTATATTGCATAGTCTCCAATGTTATTTTGTCTATCCCGAACTGCAAATTATTGAAGTCTTGATTGTATATTCTAATTCTAATTTGACAAATTAAAAATCCTTATATATGTATATATATATATATATATATATATATATATTTCACCATAAATGTAAAAAAAAAAAAAAGTAAACATTACATTTGTTCCATTTTAATTCATTGCACTCTATTGCGATGTGTTTTTTTAAAACAAAACTCTCTGTTTGCCGTATTTTTTAACATAAATAAATATTTCTTTTAATGATAAACTATTAATTAAAAAATTAAAAATACTCTTAGAAATTTTAAGGTTACTCGAAGGTTTTTATACAAAGCCGCGCAAAGTATCAAATTAACTGCAATAAAAACAGCTGTTTTATGAGATAAGGTACTGCCAGATTGAAATTGCAAAACGTTTATCTTGAATGAAGAATTTTAATGAGTTGAACGTATTATTACATGGATATGTTAGCAATTATCTGCATTCCATCTTAATATTATGATTTGAACGAAGGAATTTAATAAGCTGAACTTATTATATGAGCATATACTAACTGCTTATTTCATTCAATTCCCCCTACTATAAAGCAAAAATAGAATGAAAAATCTTAAAGTAATAAAATCATACTTTCACTTTATATTTTAAAGAAGCTCATTAAATTTGTTTCCACTGTAAGCAAACGTATATGAGAAAAAAAACTGCTTAACTTTCTTATACATCTCTTGACATTATCACATCAAAATGGTGATTTTCAACTACAAGAACAGACTTATTCAAACGTTTATTTTGTACATATATATGCAAATGCTTACTTTGTACATATACATATAAATATATACATACATCAAACTCACCGTGCTAGTGGTATTAAATTTTAAGAGAAAAGCATACAAGATACAGTGGTGTCTGCCCATGTAGTATGTATGTACAAGAGAAATTATAACAGGAAGTAATTACTAGCAAAAGCATATGCGTTTTTATAAAATATGTACAGTTTTTGGAAGAATTTCAATTAGCAGAACGACGACGCGCCTGTTAAATAAATGCCGCATACAAGGTAAATAAAAAGAGAATGAGAGAGAGGGAAGAAAGAATAGAATTATGACTAAAGCAACCTACTGTCCTACCACTAGTAATTTATGAGCTAAACGTTAACAATGAGGTCAGCAAAGAGTTACAATAGCAGCAATAACTGCATTAGCAAAAAAAAAACTCGAAAAAGAACAGCTGCTTTTAAAGGTTTTTTTTTTTTGGAAATACGCCAAATAAAAAGTAAAGAAACAGAAGAGAGAAGAGAAAGAGAGAGAGCAAAGGTTGTAACTCTCTTAAGTTCAAGTCAAAGCGCTTATCCATCTTATTTGGCAAATATGTATATATATATATATATATATGTATGTATGTATATATGTATATGGGCCATATGTATTAGCAAACGTTGATCTTTCTCCTGTAAAGCAAATTCTTATGTTTATGTCATTTATATAGGAAAAGTAATGTCATTTAAATGGCAGCTTAATGTCTGCAAATTGCCTATTTTTAATTTCAAATGTTGTTTTAGAAATTCCTGCATGATCTCTAGGTATACGGACGACCTAAATGACGCAAATTTAGCAAACAGAGCAAGCGCTTAATTAAAAGAAAACCACTCCCGTCGCCATTGATAACTACTTTTGCTACACGGAACTCATGGTACAAATATTTTACGAGGACTATATATAAAAAAAAAAAAAAATTAAACTTTAACAGATGGCTCATAATAGCCACAGCAATTTATATGCTTTTTAATCATCCCTTTTAAATAAAGCAAAATGATTTTTACCCTACGACTGAAAGAGTAAGAAATAAAAGTCTAAATGAAATCGTTTCATAGATGCAGTTAACACACCGAGATCTTATTTAGTTAAATAATTTTTGTATGAAAAATGACTCATCGATTCTCAACAAACCACAACAAATCGTCTGACGAATGTTTATTATAAGCACAATAAGTCCAACAACCATATAATAAATTGTAACAAGAAACCTTGAAGAAACAAATATCTTTCATTTCATTTAAACATAGCAACCTGAGGGTAATAAGTATGTATTATAATCTAACCGGCGGAAACTTCCTTTTCATACATTAAGAAAATAAAAAATAGTATCATAGCTGGCGACTAAACTATGTACGTATTTCATATTAGCACCGAAAGCATTCTCCCCATGTACACGCATCTACTATTTATAGAAAGAAAGAAAAAAAAATTGAATCAGGGGAGCGAAAAGAAGTTCATTCAACTTTTGTTCCCGTTGGATGCCCACAGCTAAGCACACAAATAGAACGCGAACTATTTATTTATTCTTCTGCCTCAATCTCTGCTCTTTTTTATATTTATACAAACCGAGCATTACTACACTAACTAAAGCACTAAATGCAATGAAAATAATAAAAACTTTTTTTTTGTTATCTTACTTTCAATCAAATGCAAAATCGCCAGTTTTATTCGTTTTCTTTAAAATTTGTCATTTTTCCCGCATATTAAATTTTTGTAGCTCGCTTGTGCATCAGATCGAATTTTTGTATTTTATTTCATTTTTTTTTTTTTTTTCATTTTTTCTTAAATGTTCTTTGCTTTTGTTTAATAACAAACAAAATATGAAAATTTTTCAGCTAAGGTCATGAATCTCTCCCAAATATCTTTCTTAAGAATTTGCATAGCGCGGCTTTTGTTTTGCTTTTGTATATAAAGTCTACCAACATATCTAATATTCTTCCGCACCCTCGCCTTCGCCATCACCTGAGTCCATACCAACTTCCTCGTAATCTTTCTCAAGAGCTGCCAAATCTTCACGAGCCTCTGAGAATTCACCTTCTTCCATACCCTCGCCGACATACCAATGAACGAAAGCACGCTTAGCGTACATTAAATCGAACTTGTGGTCGAGACGAGCCCAAGCCTCGGCAATGGCTGTGGTGTTGGACAACATGCAGACTGCACGTTGAACCTTGGCCAAGTCGCCGCCAGGCACAACAGTGGGTGGCTGGTAGTTAATGCCGACCTTAAAGCCGGTTGGACACCAGTCAACGAATTGGATGGTGCGTTTAGTTTTAATGGTGGCTATGGCGGCATTGACATCCTTTGGCACCACATCACCACGATACAACATACAACATGCCATATATTTGCCGTGGCGAGGATCGCACTTGACCATCTGATTGGCAGGCTCGAAGCAGGCATTGGTAATTTCTGCAACCGACAATTGTTCATGGTATGCTTTCTCAGCTGAAATTACGGGCGCATATGTAACCAAGGGGAAATGGATACGTGGATATGGTACCAGATTAGTTTGGAATTCGGTCAAGTCGACATTCAAAGCACCGTCAAAACGTAAAGAAGCGGTAATGGACGACACGATTTGGCCGATCAAACGATTCAAATTAGTATAAGTAGGCCGTTCAATATCTAAATTACGTCTGCAAATATCGTAGATAGCTTCATTATCAACCATAAAAGCGCAATCTGAATGTTCCAAAGTGGTATGGGTAGTTAAAATAGAATTATAGGGCTCGACAACGGCTGTAGAGACTTGAGGAGCAGGATAAATAGCAAATTCCAATTTTGACTTTTTACCATAGTCTACGGATAAACGCTCCATCAACAGTGAAGTGAAACCTGAACCGGTGCCACCGCCGAACGAATGGAAAATCAAGAAACCTTGGAGACCAGTACATTGATCTGCCAATTTACGTATGCGATCTAGAACCAAATCAACAATTTCTTTGCCAATAGTATAATGGCCACGAGCGTAATTATTTGCAGCATCCTCCTTGCCAGTAATCAACTGTTCGGGATGGAATAACTGACGATAAGTGCCGGTACGTACTTCATCCACTACAGTGGGTTCTAAATCAACAAATACAGCACGGGGTACATGTTTGCCAGCGCCAGTTTCACTAAAGAAGGTATTGAAAGAATCATCACCGCCGCCGACAGTCTTATCAGAAGGCATCTGGCCATCTGGCTGGATGCCATGCTCCAAACAATACAATTCCCAGCAGGCGTTACCAATTTGAACGCCAGCTTGGCCAACATGGATGGAGATACATTCACGCTGAGAAAAATAAAAAAGAAAAAAAAAATAGGAAACAAGAAAAAATTAATTTTGAGGTTAAGACGAAAAGAAAATGTGACACAAATGATGACGTCAGTCATCTATTTATCGATTTAAGGGTGCGGTATGCATACATATTTTAGAAAGAAAAAAAAAAAAAAAAACTTGTCGATGTAACGAAAATTAGAGACTTTCTTTCTCCTTTCGATTAAAATCAAGTTAAACTTTTCATTTTCTTTTTAAATGTCACATTTAAATTTTTTTCTATTCACGACTTCTTTTTCTTTTTTAATTGCTCTTACTTACCATATTGATTAGTTGTTTTTTTTATTTTCTTAGAAATTCCGCAGAAAATTACACACAAAATTCAACAAAACCACTACAAATTACAGCTAAACGATTTATTTGTTTCAAGTTTTATGGAGTTCGGAGAAGCCGGCTATGAAGCTTACCAAACTGAAAACGAATGATTAAAATTTCTATTCCGTACATCTATTTATACTCTTTGTAAAAAAACTATGACGACGCCTACTTCGCTTTTTTCTGGCTTCGCTTTTTCCCTTTTTTTTTTTTAATTACAAGGATGCCATAGGCAAAAAATAACAAAATTTCTATTATATGGGAATTGGACAAAATAAATTATTGATTTAGTTTGGCCGCTTATGAGCAGAGAGTTTAGTTCGTTATGGGGCTAAGCACAATGTAGACGTATTTATATTGCCTTCAAGTCTGGGGGATAAATTAAAACAAGCATACGGTGGGGCCTCATTGTGTTTTCAATCTATGCCTCCACATATGTTTTTCGATAGGCAAAATAATCAAAGAACACAATATTTTCTTAGAATTTTTTTTTACTTATTTTCACTCTTTGATTTACTTGGGTACAAAGCCTTAGCGGTGTGATAATAATATTCAATTTTTATCATTGTTATCAGTAAGAGTTTTGTTATTATTATTATTATTTTAATATTAATATTGGTATATTAAATGCTATTAACATTATGAACTTTTCAAAATTATTTAATAAATTTTTATTTTCATAGATTTATCCAATTAGATCGTTCAACTAAGCAAACTTAACATTTTCATAATCACATTTTAAACATTCATTTCATATTCAATTCCTATTCACATTAATAATTAGAAAAAAGCAAAAAGGTTATAAAATAAGCGACTCATGCAAACACTAAGTAATCTTTAAGAGTTTGTGCAATTATAGAAGAAATCCATTAATTTGTTCTTGACTGTGGCATCTTTGTTAATGTTTTCGAAGCTCACAAAAAAAAACGTAATATCGTACGTTCTTTGTTAAATTTCTTTTAATCTTTATTAAGTTAACAACAACAACTTTCACAAGATGATATCACAAAATTTATACTTGGTCCCAATGCTGCCAAGCAGATTTACAATATCGGAATAATTGTTTCTTTCTTATTTTTATATAGAAAAATACAATCAATATTAACGAATAAAAACTCCTTCCTATCAATATTTCAGCAATGGAGGGAGGGGCGTTCGCTAACGACATAAATCGAATTATCATTTTTGTATCGTTATTAGCTCAAAAAGGTGGAAAACTCATCTATCATTCTATCCCGATTAAGTGAAAGTTTTGAAAATTTTACAGTCGACCATTTAGCATAAGATGAACGTAGATAAGCCGCCTGCCTGGACGCTATTGTATTTCCTTGGTGGTAGCATCGTAAAATTGCGATTGGAATTATCATTTTAGCTTCCAATGAAGACTGTATAAAAAATTTTCTCTGTTGTAGATCCTTGATATTTAAATGTATATTTAAATGCTGCCTTTCTTCTGGTTTTTCTTTTAAACGCTTTGAGGAGAAAACATCGGTGCTAATATGGTCTGGCTCTTCTAACTTTAACAACTTTAACGCATAGAATATGAAACGCAAATATTCTCAAAAAACGTTTGTTTCATCTCAAAGGAGTTATTTGCTTTTCTTAAAATTATAATTAAAAAATATAATAACCGTAATAATAATAATAATAATAATAATAAATCATTAATATTCTTTTTATAATTTTAATTTATTATGCTATTGAAAAGCTTTTTATATTATGATATTTGCATTATATCTATGGCAGTACAATTTATTCTTCTCCCTCCGTTAATAGATTAACGCTAATAATTCCGAAAATTAACATGTATATATAAAAATATACTGGATATTCTCGAGAGAATTTAAGTTTATTATTAAATAATAACGAATAATGGGTTTTAGCATTTTTAAGACAAAAACCAAAATACTCTCAGGCCTTTAAGTGTTTTTTTTTTTAATATGAAATCTCTTCAATCTTTTTTAATACTTTTTCTATATTATTTCTATTTTTTAAACTAATTCTGATGAGGCAAGTTAAAGAAAAACATTTTTTTTTTTTTTTTGTTCATTTTTGTTCCATATCTTATTGTGTACCATTTTGTAAAAAAACTGTTGCTATATTGCCTGACTCGCAGCAATAAATATCGTAAATCCATATATTTTGGCATTTTTATCAATAAGAAAAAAAAAAAAACAACATTTTCGAAAAGAAGAGAAATTTTGAAAAAAAAAAAAGAATTGAACAAAACTTTTCTATAAAGAACAAAGTGAAAAATTTTATTTAAACTAAAATCTTTCTGCCAATAAAAATTCAAAATTTTAAAATGACTTTAACCAAAACTGTAGACCAAATGACTATACTTACCGGTGATCGGTCCAAGTAAGTCTTTTGTTGTTTTATGGCTAACAAAACAAATTTCAAGAAAGTTTTCCATCTTTTTTTTGTATTTTTTTTTTTTTTTGTTCTTTTTTACGCAGATTAAAGGACTTGCTTTGCAATCGTTTGGCGGAATGTGGTTGGCGCGATGAAGTACGTTTAATGTGCCGTAATGTTATTAAAGAGAAAGGTGTTAATATAAAATTGGATCAATTAATAGCTGAAGTGACACCGAAAGCAAGAGGTATCGTACCAGAT
The DNA here is from genome assembly GCA_000671755.1 of Glossina brevipalpis. Classification (NCBI taxonomy): domain Eukaryota; kingdom Metazoa; phylum Arthropoda; class Insecta; order Diptera; family Glossinidae; genus Glossina; species Glossina brevipalpis. Next base: position 828,296 of record KK351052.1, on the reverse strand, counting down.
GCCGTTAAAAAAGAACTTTTAATGAAAATTAAAGGAATCTTAGCCGCACAAGAGGGCATTGATTTGTAGGCTTCAAATTAAGAGAGAAAAAAAAAAAAAAACTTATTCAGAATTTCTTTAAAATTTACATTTGTTTTGTTATTTATTGTGTATTTTAGTTTAATAAATGTATGTTTTGGGGTGAATATATAATATTAAATCATCATGCGACTGAGTTACACAGGCCACAATTGCTAAGTGGGCATAATTTCATTTCATCGTCTTCTCCTACCCTTAGAACTGCCAACATACCGTTCTCACCATGTGTAGAGATATGACAATGAAGAAACCAATAACCAGGATTATCAGTGAATAAACGTATAATAGTATAACCATAGCCAGGTACTTGAACTGTATCCTTAAGTGGAGCATTCGTTAAACGTCTAATTAATGGTTTCTTTTCATCGATTTCCTTAATATTTTCTATATATTCCGGACCCAAATAACCCATACCAATGACACGAAAAGTGTAACCATGCAAATGTACGGGATGAGCACCATTTGATTTACTACTTATTACCAATTCAATGTGTTTAAAGGCTGGTAAATGCAAAACATTCGTACAACGACACAATCTCTTCTGGCAATTGAATCCTTTCGCATTAAACGTTGTTGCATTGCAAAATAATTCACTTATTCCAAGTTTGCGTGCTTGAAGTAACGACATCTTAGGCATTATAAAATTAATATCATCGATTTGGAATAATTTATTTTCACCTCTCGTTACAACATTCATGCTTATGTATACAGTTTGATCTGGTACTTGTGGCAATTTATCTGGTTTAGTAAGTAAAGCGTTGACATTCATTAAACTAAAACGTCTTCCTTTTGCATCGTGACTCACATTAAAACCATTGAATTCGATTAGATTTTCTTGGTTTTTTTTTCCATCTCTCGGTAAAGCTAATCGATCAGCTTTCTTATAATGAAGTATGGCTTTTTGCTCAAGTTTATTCATTGAACAAAATGCAAAACCTTTAATTCTTAACCAATAATTATTCACTTTACGATTAGCATGTAAAACAAAATCGTAACGTTCACCACCGTGAAACATAATCTGTTGGACTTTTAATGGTTCGATATCATTACCATCACTAGCTATGATTAGTAAATCATGTTGATCGATACTAAAAGAAATTGGACAATTTGTTATTCCATTGAATATTACACGAAAACGATAGCGTTGTCCCTTATTCACGATAAAACGTGCATATAAAATGGGTTTATTTTCAATAGAAGATTCTCCTAAACCATTAATTAAAATTGTTTTCGGTTTACTTTCATCGAAATTTCTTAACCAATCTTGTATTATTATAACATGTTCGGTTAAATCATAATCGTAAAGTTCTTTATGAAGATTTTCATTTAATGGTTGACGTACAATTAAAGCACCGGCCAAACCAAAAGCACGTTGATGTTCAGTATGACTATGCCACCAATGTGTACCAGCATGATCGATTTCAAAACGATAACGAAAAGCTTGACCCGGTTCGATTGGATATTGAGTAATAAATGGTACACCATCCATATAAGGAGTTTTATAATGATGAATACCGTGCCAATGTATCGAAGTAGTTTCATGCATCGTATTAAGGACATCGGCTACAATAGTATCACCATAGCAAACCTCAATTGTTTCACCTAAAAACGATTCGGTAACAATAAGAATATCTGTTTAATAATGATAATAATAATTTTGAGCAGAGAGAGGGCGGTAGAGAGAGACGCCATAGATGAGATATTTGTAGACAAATTAGACAAATATTAGTTCTTTTTTTTTTCCCCCACATAAGCTTTAACTTTAAAACTTAAGTGCTAACAGTTTGGAAGTTTCAAATTGATCTCACATTTTTCTTTAAGATCTTGAGAATCCAAATGCAACATCAGTTAAACAAGATCTCTACATAATTATCAAAAAAATTACAACAAGATTGAGAAGATGGTGGTACAGTTCCGTAAGGCTTATGTAGATTAGGAGTTGATTCTGGCAAACCCTACAAATCAAATATCATTTGGAATATTTATATATATAATTTATATATATTTATATTTTTATATATATAAATATTCCAATATATGTATATATTCCAATATATATATTAGTTTGGGGAAAAAGAAATCTATTATTTTTTCGGTAGATGGCTACACTGGTAGATTTC
>KK351052.1:808321-819203 GCA_000671755.1 Glossina brevipalpis | reverse complement strand
AAAAATTTGAAAAAAAAATTTGAAAAAAAAAATGAAAAAACAAAATCTAGCGAACATACAATATTTTCTTAGATCTTAAAATTAAAAAAAAAAAATTGAAAAAAAAAAAATTTGAAAAAAAAAAAATGAAAAAAACTAAAAATTCTTCTTAAAGTTAAACAATAAATAAGTATAAAAAACTCTTTACTGTTCTTTTAATTTAATTGTTATTTTTCTTTTCTGTTTTTTCTTTCTTGCCTGTTTGATGTAATGTGATTAATAAAATAATATGAGAAGAGAAAAAAAAAAAAGGAACTCAAAGTCGAGCTTTTCTTTTTTTTTAAGTCAATTTTTATTTTTTTTTTTTTTTGTTTTGTATTATTACATATTTACATACATAAATAAAATTTCTAGCTAGTACCTAAAACGTACTATAATTGTCATTTGTGCTGTCTGTGTTAAAAAAATTTAATTTTTTTTTGTAATTTTTTTTTATTTTTTAATTTTTATTGTTGTTGTTGTTGTTGTTGTTTTAATTCTCATTTATTTAATAAAGAATCTATAGAAAAATCTTTAAATTTCGCTATATACGCTTCATCGTGAGCATGGGCAGCATGTTGCTCAACATTTTGAAAATGTTGCTTAACATGACTACTACTAACGGTATTATTGTTTGTGAATTTATTTAAATTATTGCTTATATTTGCTGTTTTCAATTTATGTCGTGGTTTACGTAAAAATTTTGTAGAAATTGTAAATTTACTCGGTTTCGTGATTGGAATTTTTAAGCCACTTGTTTTCGCTGTTGCTGTTGTTGTTGTTGTTGTTGTTGTTGTTGCTGTTGTTTTTGTTGTTAATAATTGTGGTGATGTCCTGCAAGATTTTTTCGATGCATTGAATGTTTTTAGAAATTTTTGTACCTGAATTAATTTATTATTAGCGGCTGCAGCTACTGCTGCTACTGCGGCTCCTGCTTTTGTTGCTGTTGCTGTGGCTCCTGCTGTTATTACTGCTGTTGATGGTGGCTGTGATTGAGATTTACTTTCGCTTTCATCTTCATCTGCTTCATAATTCAAAGAACTTTGCGATGAATGCAAAGAATATTGACTGCTATGATCCGAATCGGTATTAGTTACGGTAGTTAACGGCTTTGGTTTGCTTGTTTCTTTTCCTATATTTTTATTGACTCGATTGTCATCATCATCATCATAATCATAATCATCATTATCATAATCATTATCATTATCATTATCATCATCAACATTATCATCATAATTATCATCATCATCATTATTATCATCATCATCGGAGGATAGGGTTATTATTGCGTTATCATTATTAAACGGTTTTGTCGAATTTTTGGTTTTATTTGTTATCGGCCTTTTGTTGTTGTATTCGCTAGATTTCATATTTCAGCTGGTTTTCGTTGTATTATCGTCTCGCCTTAGCTGTGACTGAAGGAATGGAGTTGTTTTTTGGTTTTTTGGTTTTTTTTTTTTTTTTTTTTTTTTAAAAAAAAAAAAAAAAAAAATTTTTTTTTTTTTTTTTTAAAAATTTTTTTTTTTTTTTTTTTTTTTTTTTTTTTGTTAAATTAGTTAAAAAGCAATTCGAGAAAACAATTATGAGAGATTTATTCATGATGATCCAAACACTACTAATAAAGGAGAAGTAATAATAATGGAGGAGTTTTGTTATTATTAACATGGCAGTGAAGAGATGGTAGTGAAGAGATGGTAGAGTGAAGAGATGGTAGAGTGATGATGGTAGAGTGATGATGGTAGTGATAATGGATAGAGTATTTTATTAATGCATTTCATGTATGTTAAGATAACATATATACGTACGTGTATATGAATTGAAATTTTTTTCGTTTTTTTTGTTTTTTTTTTTTAATTTATTTTTATTATTTCTATTTACCAAAAATCCAAATTTTACTTAAATTGTTAAATGGAATGAGAGAAGTAAATATGAGATTATGAGGGCACAACATATTCAAAAAGACAAAATATTGATATTGGTGTGTGTGAAAGTACAAAAAGCCAGAGGCTGATCAAAAAACATATATATGTATGTATATTATACACACTACTGTTCAAAAGTTTGCGAGCACAGGCAAAATGAAATCAAGTAAAACGAAACAAAAAAAAAGATATTTAAATTTATTTGAATTGATTTATTATGTCCATAGAATTGAAAAAAAAAAAAATTAATATAATTAAAAATTAATTAATTAATTAATTAACTTAAACAAAATGAAAAATTTCACATACAATGTGAAGATAAAATTAAATTTTAGCTTCATCGAACGGTCCCCCCCCCCTCCCCCCCCTTCATTTTCTTTTTATTATCTTCTCTTTCTCTAAAGTAATTCTCATCTAACATGTTCGTTTCGCTCTCTAATAGTTATCACAAATGTTTTGAGAGCTCGTAGGAGAACGATTTTACACCTTTCTAACGAGTTTGTCTCAAATAAGTTCAATGGAAGAAAGGAAGAAAGTTCAGATAGATGGTCGAGATGGCCACGATTTTTAAGTTCTTTTCAGTTTTTTTTTTTTTTTTGATGTTCAAAAAGTTCTGGTACAGTTTAGATCACTGTTGAAAAATGAATCCCGGATCAATAAGATTTAGCCTACTGGGCATGGCGGAATCTTGAAAAATTTTCAAATAGTTTTCCTGGTTTCATTTTTTGATTATCCTCACAAGAGTTCCGGCTTTACTGTCGCTAAAACACTCCTAAACCATAGTGTTACTCTCACCACGTTTGACAGCAGTTGATGTGGATCTTTCTGAAGGTCTCTCTTCTTTTGGCTGGTATACCAAACGCATATCTGTTGCAGTTAAAGTTCTGAACTTTGATTCGTCACTATCACGACTATTTTCTTATTGGTCTATTGGGCCAATTTTTATATGCACATTGGCCTAGTCTAGTCTATTTTTCTTACGTAGAGTTGCCATTTTTAGTTTTTTTGGCACCAACACACATCGGCAGTAGAGACTTCCTTTAGCAGTTGTTATTGAAATAGGTGTTTCTCGCTGTGATAATTTGAGCTGCAAATGTAGTTAAGCTTTGATTCCGTTTAGGTAGAATTCTAAACTTGTTATACCTTTTTCGTGTTGTAGATTTGAAGCCTAACAGATATTATTCTATCTCTATTTTTCCCAGTTTTTACTTTCATTTTTGAAAGTTTCTTTTGATCAAAATGAAAGAATTTCTTAGAATTCAATGACGATAGGGTGATAATTCTTTCGTTTTCTTGAAAGCAATTGTGTAAAATTTAATTTTATTGCAAATTTTTTTTTTTTTTTTTTTTGTTTAAACATAAATGTGCCCACAAATTTTTGAACGGTAGTGTATATATAAATATAAATATATATATATGTACAGAAACGTTTAATACAAAACAAGATGGAACATGCATTTTGGTTGTTCAGCAACATATCAAGCGAAAAGGTGAACAGTAAAATTTGGAAAAAATAAAATTGAAAATCATTCATTTTTCATTCATAGTGTAAAATGGAAGCAGAGACCTTAATAGAGGAATTTTCATTAAGAGTGGTACACGGTACATGAAAAAAAAAAAAAAAAAAAAAAAAAAAAAAAAAAAAAAAAAAAAAAAAAAAAAAAAAAAAAAAAACTCAAAACGTTACATTCGGGCAAAGGCGACCTTTGATTACTCTACACCAATTTGCCTCAAATTATTTTTCATTTAGTTTCATGATAAAATATCAAAAATGATAACTTCTTTCCATAAACAAATTTGCTTGTCTTGGGACGACACCCTTACAGGAAAGAGAGCGTACCTAAAGGGTGAATTGAAGTAGTCAAAATTTAGCAAATTTACGGTTTCCGTCAAAGATCACATTTTTCGACTATTACTACCAAAGAATACTCCAAATTTGACTTTGTCGCTATATAAAGGCTCTACTTATCATGAATATTTTTATATGGGTTGGGATTCAAATGAATAGCTACGGGATTTAAGCTCAGAACCGTTTATGTCAAATTGCTATACTACAGAACATTTCTCATTATGAAATATTAAAAATCAAATCTTTTTATCATATATCAAGTCTTACTTTTTATAAGCGCCCTTAGATGGTGGGGGAGTACAAAAAAATAGACTGATGTGGTCCAACTATTTATTAGGAGTTATAAAATATTACAAAATACTAAATTTCTAACAAATTTTCATCCAAAAATATTAGAAAATGTAATCTATGCCATATAAAGGTCCTCTTAAACAGGCATTATATGGGAAGTGCTCGTAAAAAAGTTTTGATCGAATTCACTTTCAATAGCGTTTGTTCGTGGTTAAGAAAACGTCTATATATAACGTCTATATTTTGGGAAAAATATCTCAAGAAAGATTACCTGTACATTTTGAACAGAAGAATACTTAGACAGGACAGAACAAATAAGCCGATTCTAATCGGAATAATAAAAGATGGATCCATTCGAAGAAGCTATTCTGTATAAAAAAAATTTAATATACCCTTTATCATAAGTGATGTAGAGTATAAGAACATAGTCAGGCAAAGCTGGAGATCCATTCGAAGAAGCTATTCTGTATAACTCTAATATATCGGAAAAATTTAATATAACCTTTATCTATCATAAGCAATGTAGAGAGTATAAGAACATAGTTGGGTAAAACTGATCATTAAATACTTTCCTGATAATGCATCAAAAATTTTACTTTTTTTTTCTCTATGTGAAGGTAAAATTTTCCTGAAACTTCTCCCATAGAAGAGAGAGGGGGTTCGTGAACATACCCGGAATAAACTTTTAAAAATTAATTTTCTTATAGAAGATATTTATCTAATTTTCGTTTAGTGTTAAACATTAGACCTCCTTGTTACCATGTAATGACCTACTCTTTTATATGGCGTGAGTTCTAAAAAATTGATATTGAAAAATTTTCAACATTTAATTCAAGTTAGTTCTGTACAGTTATTTCAAAAGTTACTTTTATGGATTGATTTTCACATGCATTTTTATTTTTTATTTTTCAAATAATTGAATAATGAATCCTTTTTTTTCTTGATATAAAGCAGTTTCAGTTTACTTTTGAATTGGTTATGTGGAGGAGGAAGTTTCAAAAAATTACTCCATTCGATTCAAGTTTTTGTGTAACCATTTAGGGTGCTAAACAACAACTGCTATTACTCAATGATTTTTGAGAAATTTTCAACACACTTACATTCTTCTTCTTTTTTATATAATGACTTTTTCAAAATATGACGTTATATGAGGGGCAGCACAATCACAAAAGTGGTTCGATTCAATTCATTTTCATAAGGATTCGTCATTTGGTGACATCATATAATGACTTTCAAAATATGATGTTATAGGAGGCAATGGTCACAAAAGTGGCTCGTCTCAAGTCCTTTTGATAAGGATTCTTTACTTCTTTGTTATTTCTTCGAAATATCTTAACATTTAGGATAAAAAATTGAATACAAAATTAGCTGGTTGGACATAAAACAAAAAGGTGGACGGACATACTTAAATCAATTCAAATAAGAATTCTGAATTTAGATAACAATTCTGAATTGATTGGTATAATAAAATATGAGTCTATCTTAAGTCCTTGTGGGCTTTGTATACTCCACAAGTGTTGTAAGGTATAACCAGTAAGAAAAGAATTGAGGAGGAGAAGCTGCAAACATTTTCTTTCGTCTTGAAGGAAATTTGTTGGAAAATTCACATAATTCTTAAACTTGGTCATGAATGTATACTTTTTCATGACAAGCTACTAACTCGAACGAATACGGAACAGAACAGGCTTTTGATATTTAAATTATGTTTACAATGTCAAGAAGAAATCCTATCATCCCCTTTGTGATGCTCTATATGTGAAACGAAATAAAATTCTTTTATGAAAAATAAATTTTTTTTTTTTTTGTTCTCAAAATATCAAGATTATATATAGATGGACTTAAGTATAAAGAAAAATTTAGCATAAGGGTTTGTTTTTCCTTTTCACACATTTTGTTGAGAAAATGTTGCTGGCAACTTGTTGCTTCCATTTTGTTTCATATTTATACTTGGTTTGTTATATACAAGAATATTACTGCTTTTCGAGAGCGGAGAAACACAAAGATGTTGCGAGACTTATTAATACGTTCACTGCTTGCTAAGAGAATACGTATGGTCGAGGCTATACAAATTTAAATTTATTACGTATCAATATTAACAAACAACTTTACAAGCGACATAAACTAAATGAAAACGATAACAAAGTCTAGTGACAAAAGTGATATTGAAGAATTTATATGAACGATTCCGAACGACTTTTGAGTTAAAAAGAGTATTTCACAACGAAAGCGGAATCATATCAGTTATGAAAAATTGCAACGTTTGCGGAAAGAAGATGACGCAATAAACTATTTTGCCCATCTTTTGTGTTTGTTCTAAGAGGTATGATACTACTTTCTGGTCATTAAAAATTATAAAATTATATAATATACACGAGGCTTGTCCAAAAAAAAAAAAAAAAAATGGACTTTTTCAAATTTCGTCGGCTACTTTTCAGTTGGTTTTTGACAGATATAAAGGTTAGACTTGTGCTTAGCAATATTTTGTTATTGAAAACAAGTAAGAAAATTATATTCGGCTGTGCCGAATCTTTTTTATCTTAAATAAGGGAGGGATCGTAATAAGTGGGCGTGGCAGTGAAAGAACATCCAATGTTTCTGCCAAAGTTGTATCCGATATTTTTATATTTGCGGCTAGGAGAATGTTTAACGCAGATATATTAGATAGTTAAGCAACCAGACACATGGACAGATATACCGACTGAATTTCGCATTTCATACTATTCAAGAATATATACTTTTTACTTGGCAGAAGCATCTTTATTAATGTCACAAATATTTCCACAAAAGGATTAAACTTCAATATTTCATTATATCGAGTGGGCGTGGTTGATCCTTTTCATTTTTGCACAAGGATTACGGTATAGCTAGGGCAATATTTTTGTAATTTTATCTGCTATAGTTTACGAGTAATGAGTAAAAATTCGATTTTTTACTGCATCCAAAAGAAGAAGTTTTCTTAGTGTACGTTGTACTATGAGCGTGCACTATGATCATCGATTTGGCCCATTTTCAATACCAATTTGACTGCAAGAACTTCCAATTTCTCTGCCAAAATTGAAATCGATATCTTCAGGAGAATCTTTATCCGTAAGCATTATACAGACAGACGGACAGATGGACATGCTTAAATCGATTCAAAATTTGATGCTAATCAAAAAGTTTCTTTCTGGTTGTTACAAACTAAATGACAAAATGAAGTGTATGGCTTCACCTTCGTTGGTGGGTATAAAAATAGAAGAAGAATTCGGAGAAGAAGTATAAATGAAACGATTTAATTCGTTAAGTTTTTTGTAGAGTATCTACCGTACGTAAAAAGAAATCACACAATGACCTCGACCTTGCTTACTCATAGCAAGTGCTGCTTTGGCAAACAAGTAATTGTTTTTGGCATAAAAAAAAAAAGCAAATAGATTCGTCCGTCGTAAGCAAGAAGAGGTAACTAAAATAACTAAGATCATAAAAGACGATTTTATTATAAGCAACACACAGATGCAACCATAAATTCTCATCTTAGCAGCGAACGTATGTAACGTGTATGCTTCCTCTTTCCTTTTTTTCTCTCAACATCTTTGCTCTTTTGCTCTCTCTACCTGTCTCTCTCTCGCTTTTTCTCTCATCAAAATGATGCATCAACTTGTTAACAAGATTGCAAAAAAGAGAACAAACAGAGAAACCGTAAAGAGAACAAAAAAAAAATAAATAAATAAATGAAAGAAAAAAGCAACAAATTATGCGCAAATTTCATTGAATTCTCTTAAAAGTAAAGTTGAGAGATAGAGTTGTGATGAGAGAGAAAATTAGAACAAAAGAAAACAACGAACAACTTTTAAAAACAAACTACAGTAGAACAGGGATAAACGCAACCCTAAAAAGCTATAACTAGTGGGTGCGGGCTCTGAAGCGCATATAATTATCGGTATGCGGGATCTGGGATCTCTTAAGCTGTTTAATTATTATATTTTTGAACGATTATTACTATTTTTTTGTTTGACAAAACTTAACGGAAGAAAGGATTGAAAATTAAAACATTTTCCAATGGACATATACTGAGTTTTTTTTTTTTAAATTTATTTTTTGTTTAAATTGCATTCATAACATAAAACTGTGAATGGATTGGATGGAGTGGAGTAGTTTAAGATGATTTTTTTTTTGATACCTTGATGATGAAGAGAATCCGTGTCACAGTTTATTTAATTGAAAAATGCTAAACACAAAATTTCAATCTATCCGTGTTTTACTGTAAATTCGTTAAGCCTTACATAAACACAAACATACGCACACATATATGAACAAACACAATTTTTGAAACATAACTTTGAACACTAAAACGCTAACACTAAACTACCTGATGGTGTGATTTTGTTTTATAAATCGTTTGATAATCAGCAGCGATAGCAGACGACACACTAGACGTATTGGCATGAGAAGCATGAAAAGAAGTGGAAGAAGAAGAAGAAGAACAAGAAGAAGAGGAAGCCGCCGATGGAACTGCAGACAGGGTAACACCACCATTATTAAAGCCAACTTTATGTTGTTCAGATGAATTTCTTTTAATCATAATGAGACCGCTGCTACCAGCGGCATTAATACATTTGCTCTTATTGTTATTGTTGTTGTTGTTGTTGCTGATACTTGTACTGCTATTGCTGCTGCTGCTGTTGCCACTACCACCATCACCACCACTACTACCTCCTCCACCATCACAGTCAACATTACTAATGCTCTCAATTGTTGTTGTTGTTGTTGCTGTTGCTGTTGAATATTTTAAATTTGATGTGGGAGTAATAGTAAACCCACCTATACGAGCTGGAGGAGCTACTGAAGAATTTGATGATGAACCAACATTAATACCCAAACGTATCGAAGAAGCAAGTGATGCTGACTGTGAAGTATTTGACTCATGCTGATTAGAAGAAGAGGAAGAAGAAGAAGAAGAACAAGAAGAAGCAGTAGTGCCTAAATGATTATATGTATGATGATGTTGCATAGCGGAGTTGGCTACATGATGTGAATGCATTTGATGATGTTGCTGTGCATGCTGAGAGTGATGATGATGTTGCTGTTGCTGTTGCTGTTGATGGTGCTGTTGATGGTGCTGTTGGTGTTGCAATTGTTGTGGCACTAATGATGCTGTTGTTAATATCGAAGCTGCATTATTATTGTTATTGTTGTTGTTGCTATTGCTGTGGATGTGCATATTACTAATGCAGTTGTTGTTGTTGTTGTTATTGTTAAGGTTATGAACTACAGTTGTGTTTGTTATAGCAGCATTTTGTCTAAAGATATTTTTCATATAAACAGTAATACAGGTGTGCATATAAACATAATCGAGAGAGCAGTTTTGATATTTCACACACACACGCACACACACACATACAAACACAGGTATGAGGGGTTTTAATGGGTGCAAGTCCCCCCATACTGACTTTGGGCTTTTAATGTTTTCCCCCTCCTTTAAAAAAACACACACCCACCCACTCACACACACACACACACACATGACATACGTATACGTATATATATTTGAAAAAGTACGTAAAGTGGAATATTGTGATATTTTTTGTTTTTGTATTGAAGGAAAAAAAGAGAGAAAAATATAAAAAATTAGAGAGAAAGTAAATCAAAAGGAGAATAAGAAGAAGAAAAAAATAATTCCCAAAGGTTTCTAAAATTAATTTTTTTTAATGCTTTAGAAAGGCTAATATGAAGCCCATTACCAATTTCGTGAAGCTAGATTTGGCGGTAGGTAGGTAGGGGAGTAAGGTGGTGTTGTGATAGTTTAAAAAGATAAATCCATTTTGCCTTAAAAAATTTCAAAATAATTTAAAAACTTACCTCACAGCGGTAGTGGCAGAAACAGCGGCGGCAGCAGCAGCAGCAGCAGCAGCTTGCTGTCGAAAATCTAAACCATTTTCTAGATTAGCTGAAGAATTTAAACGTCCATTTGCAGCAGCTACTATACCACCTATTGCACATATACCACCGCCAGCACCTACCATCGCTGTAACCGTTACCCCTGTAGGCATTCTGGCGCTCGAGCTTGTATTAGATGATATTGACGTTGTAGCGGCAGTTACCAGCGAAGCTGCTGACGCCGACGCTACAGATGTACCAACCGTTAATGTTGTTACGGTTGTTTGCGGATTGATTGTTGCAGTTAATGCTGAGGAGGTTTGTGTGGTAATACTATTGCCACTAATATTATTAGAAACTGTAAAAGTATTTGATCATCATATCAAAATTATCCTCAAAGCAGAGAATAAAGAGCACGAAACGACGAAGAGGACAATGGATTTAGAAAAAAAAAAAAAAAAGGTCTATGAAAAAAAATCTATAAAATTTTAAATTTTGTTATATACACGCAAACATATATCGAGGAGATTATATGATACATGAGGATATATTTTGATATTTAATAAAAGCTAATCTATTAGTTTGGGGAAAAAGAAATCCATTATTTTTTCGGTAGATGATTACACTGGTAGATTTCTCGTGAAGTATCGATCAAACAATTTCATATTTATGCTCGTTGGAAAGGTGACATTTCGCAGTAAAAAAAATTCTTTTGTTGTTTTTTGTTTGGTGCATTCAGTTGTGAGTTACAGCGTGTTAAAAATGGAAGTGAACAAAGAGAAAATTCGGTACATTTTACAGTTTTTCTTTGACAAAAGCGAAAATGCAGGCTACAGGCGGCTACCATTGTGAATGTGAATGGTGTTTATGGCTCCGATACTGTAACAGCCAATTATGTGCAATTTTGGTTTCGTAGATTCCGTTCAGGAATTTTTGTTGTAAAAGATGC
>KK351052.1:781981-794215 GCA_000671755.1 Glossina brevipalpis | reverse complement strand
AAGGAATTAAATGCCAATAGTCTATTATATCGAGTGGGCGTGGTCGATCATTTTTACATCTGTGCCGATATCAAATATGGACATTTTTATGAATCTGTTTCTCTCAAAACAAAAGTGTTTTCACTTCACCTTATAGTGTAGGCGGCGCATCCTTGGACCGATTTCGCCCATTTCCAATATCAAGGTACAAGCAAAAGAGCTTCTAATATTTCTGTCAAATTTGAAACTGATATCTTACCTTTTTTTGCGACCAGCAGGATGTTTACTGCGTACCTTGTAAGACGGACCGGCGGACATACTTAAATCCATTTTAAATTTTACGCTGAACAAGAATATATCTACTTTGCAGAATCTTTGAAGCTTCTTTCTCTGAACGTTGCAAACTCAATGACAAAATGAGTATACCCCCCTTCACCTCCGGTGGTGGGTATAAAAACACAGCTTTTAAATTTATATCTACACATCTTACATATATAGAAAAAAAAAAAAAAAAAAAATTCGTTTTTGTACGTTTTTCTGCTTTTTGTCATTATATTTCCCAGCTCGCAAGCTTTAAACTACTACTACATACTAATTGTAATAATTTAAAATAACTTAAAAAAAAAAAAAAAGAAAAAAAGCAAAATAATTTATAATAACAGTGATGCTTGATGATTAAATAATGTCGTTGTTGGTAGTGAGGTTTGTGAGGCTGTAGTGTTGTGTAAATTTTATATATAACCGCGCGCGTATTATAGATAAAAAGTTGAAGCTTTATTTTATATTGTGCGCGCTAATATATGTACTCTGGAAATCTCTTTATTCTCTTCATTGATTAACGCTCTTTTTAGCGTACGTACACACACACACACACACACATGATATGACATGTGCATTTTTTCAACAAGGTATGCCCACGTTTTCACTTACCTTGATTCGGTGTTGTATTCGCATTTAGCGGTATAGCCAAACGGGCGTTTACTGCTAATAGATGATCGCGTCGTGCTATTAGACTGGCCACATGTTCTTCTAAACGTACATTTTCCGTTTGCAATTGATGTAAACACGAAAGTAACGAAGCAACTGTATATTATGTATGGAAAAGAAAATTTATTTAATTCAAATATTTGATGTGATTTTTCTATGATTTTTGAAATTTGAAATTACTTAATTAAAATGCGATTATATTACTACTAATGGTTGGTTGATGGTTCATATCCTCTGGGAGGGAAATTCGAAATTTTTTTGAATAAAATATATATTTGTTTTCTTAAAAATGAATGTAAAACAAATGAAGTCTCTCTTGTAGATATAATCATTTCGTCTTATGAATCTTATAATAGGTGGGCCGAAAAGTTCGTAGGCTGCAATATACATGGCGCTACTAGTAGTTAAATCCATATGATTTAATAAAAAAAAAGTCCACAAAATGATTTCGAATAATCGTAAAGTAAAGTTGATTGAGATAGTTGAGACCCCCCTAAAGATATCAAAGGAACGTGGTGTTGGAGACATATCATGAATGAATATTTCGATATGCGAAAGCTCTGTTCAAAATGGGTACTGCGCGAGCTCACAATCGATCAAAAACAACAACAACGTATTGATATGATTCTAAGCAGTGTTTGGAGCTGTTCAATCGTAATAAACCCGAATATTTGAGTCGATATGTGACAATGGATGAAACATGGCTCCATTATTTCACACCGGAGTCCAATCGACAATCGTCAGCCGCGTGGTATGGACTGAAAGTCTATTTTGAGGCTAAAGACAAATCGTATTATAAAAATGATATCGAAAAATTGTGTGACCCCTATAATCGTTGTATCCTTCTCGAAGGGCCCACCACCTGGTATTTTGTGTTTTTTCTTTTGCTTCTATGCTCTAGCCTATGCGCTCTCAAAAAGCTAACTCGTTTAGTTCACTTATATATCTGTATATTGTTCAAAGCTTGTTTGGAATTGTCTTAAGTAAACCTTGGCAAGTCTTTATTGTGTAATGCTTTTCTTTTCTTCTTTTTCTTGGCTTTTCAAAATTTTTTTCGGGTTGGTATCAAAAAACTGCCTCCATTAGCCAACGAATAAAAGTAACTCGATTAGGAATAATGAAGGCTATTTACGAAAAAAGCCCTTGGATTTATATATATATACTACTGCCGATATGACTAAAAACGAAGCTCAGATTCGAAGTGAAGAATTTAGTTAAACAAATATGGTGAATTATATAGACTATAGAGTACCAGAATTGTGTGATCAGATAGTGTGTACAACCATAGCTGCAAAAGTGACAACAGAACTTAACACTCACTTGAGTAGGCCGTGTTTCGATACAAAGAGTACACAGTAGGAACCCCACAAAGTTCATATTGATGAAAGGACGACTGCAACTGCGAAATCTTCAGTCACGTGAGGTGTTCATTTAATTTTTTTCAATTCCCTGTATAAACCAAGTTTCATTTTTCTATCTTAATTTGTATAGTCAGTCTTTCTGTGCTATCAAGAAAATATATTCTAGACCCTTTTTTCCTCTTCTCTTATTAGTCTTACATTTTCCTTCCCCTTTTTATCTTTGAAAGCCCTATATGCCACCAAAAAGCTAAGCTCAATTGGTTCACTTTTGTCTTTAGATTGTTCAAAACAAGAATACCTTCTTCCTGTCGGACTTGATACATAGTAACTAACGTAACAGGCCCAAGCGGTCTAATTTTAAAAACATTCGCGAAAATGCTTAGAGATTCACAAATTTCAAAAAACCATTGCGCTTCAGAAAGTAGATGATTCTGAATGTTACATAAATCAATTTCTCTTTCAGAACATTATTTATTAAAAATTTGTAAAAATTTGCAAAAAGATTTGAGACACTGCCGCTCCAATCTAAAATCTCTCATACACTGATTATCCTGCTTTACACGTCTGTGACACAAGTAACTTAATTCACAAATACTGTATAAAGTAAGTAATTGAAATGTTGAGACTACTTACTATCAAAATGTTGAGCTTGTTCCATCAGAAATTGTGAACCTTGCTCCCATTGACGTTCTAATAATTGTTCGAGACTTTGCGGAATGGATAAATTACCGTTAACACCACTGCCAAACATAGTTGCTAAGGGACTAGGACCGGTAGGACCCGGTCCTGTCGCAGAACCCGGTAATACCGAAGCCGCTGGTGTCGATGTATTACGCTAAAATAGAAATCTATTATTAGTCAAGTCTTATCAATAATTGATGATGCATTTGCTTAACTTACCAATTTACCGGGGAAAGGTACACCTACATATTGTGGCGTCAATGAGTCGGGCGTGTAAATGCTATGATCTTGTATTTCCATACTTAATTGATCGCTAAGTTTTTGCGCTACACTACTGTTCGGATTGATTTGGTTACCCAACATGTGTGCGGCTGAGGTAATTGTTAAAGTTGGTACTGCGTTTGAGTTGGACGACACTGTTGTACCGAGTGTAGATGATGGACCATTTCCTAGTTGATTACCATTTTGAAAAACTTTAACATCTTTCAAATCATTACCGGACAATGAAAGATTGGTGGCTGTCATATCTTTGGCTTTGCGACCACGTTTACGCATTGAACCTGCCTCCGATCCGGGTGAACTAGGCGGTGAATCTTTTATAACATTACTTTCAAAATTAGCAGGCATACTATTGCTATTAGCTTGAGGTTCATATGAAAATTTTAAGCCACCAGTTGAAGAATTTGAACATGAACTAACTGTACTCGCATTGCTGACATTAAATGTTGATAGGGATGACGATGTTGAATAGATACCGCTATCAGGAGTTCTAATATTGTTTAGATTGTTATTCGTTATTGTTGTTGTCGGTGTGATTGCAGTATTTGTTGTGGCCATTGTTGTGGTGGGCAGTTTCATTTTAGATGATGTTGTTGTTGTTTGTATGGTATTTGAATTGGTATTAGTAGATAATGTTGCCAAGGATGTATTATTATAATTATTGGAATTGGTAGCGTTGGTGGTAGTTGTGATTGTAGTGATGATGGTGGCAGATGAGGAAAGTGACAAAGAACAAGAAGAAGAGGACGTAGTGTTTGTGGTTAATGGTAAAATTTCAATAACATCATTATCATCACTATTATTATTAATATTATTATTTAAATTATGTTTATTATTACTATTATTGTTGTTAGTTGTTGTTGTTGTGGTAGTAGTGTTAGCATTATGTTTAGCAACATGTTGCTGTTGGTGTTTGTTACTGGATAAAATAGTGCCAGTAGAAGTGTTAGCAGAGGAAGAAGTAGAAGCAGAAGAAGCAGAAGTAGCAGAAGAAGAAGAAGAAGAAGAAGAAGATAGTGTAGTAGAAACAGAAGCAGTGTTTTGAAAAGCAGTGTTGCTATTGTTAGAGGAATTTTTATTGTTGCCGCTTTTAGAGCGCTCAGGCGATGCATGTTGCGCAGCAGCAGACGTTGATAATTGTTGATGTTGTTGCTGCTGCTGTTGCTGTTGTTGTTGTTGTTGTTGTTGATAATATGATTGTTGAGCTCTTAACATTTTTTTATTAAGAGGTTTATGGGATGAGGACGTTGCAATATTTTCAGAATTATGGCTTAAATTAATGTAATTACTATTAGTAGTGCTACTGCTAGAGGAGTTAGTGTTTACGCTGAGACTACTGGTTGTTGTTGTTGCTGTAGTTGCTGCTGCTATTATATTAGAATGACTTTGGTTTTTATTGTAAGAATTTTTTTGTTCATCTTGACTATTGTTGTTGGAGTTTTTGTTATTACTCCCTAAGGTTGAATTCGAACCTAAAACGGCATTGTTGCAATTAGGCGAGGATATTTGATGGCGCGTTAATGAGGAAGAGGTCTGTTCAGATAAAATGCCACCATTGTTGCCAGCCTCGCGATTACCTTGCAACATAACAACCGGCGATAGCGATGAAGTAGCATTGGGAGTTGAATTTGTTGATGTTGGAGTACTACGCATAGAAGATGTCGGTGTGCTGGGAGGTGGCAAAGATAACGGTGACGTTACATTACTAGGAAGTGGTGGGGGGGTTGATGTTGCTGATTCACCACGATAGCTAGACACTACCGCAGGTGAATTAGTTACTGATGCCGATGACGTTTTCGTTAACTTTTCCATTGGTGGCGCCGTAGAACTACTCTCAACATTACTATTACTTGAATTTTTCGTAGACGCACCACGTTTCTTCCCTGAACGTGAAGTGGACTTTTGTGATGTAGTTTGTGGCATAGATTGTTGTGGCGGCTGTGGTTGGAATTTCAATTGTTGTTGATGCTGTTGTTGATGATGATGCTGCTGCTGCTGCTGTTGTTGGGCTTGCAACACACCACTTTCACCTGAGCGTGATCTGTTTTTTTTTTTTTTTTTTTTTTTTTTTTTTTTTTTTTTTTTTTAATTNTTTTTTTTTTTTTTTTTTTTTTTTTTTTTAATTAATAATTGTGATCGTTTTTACCATACAAGCAACAGCGCCATTACAAATATTTATTAAATTATTTTGTTTTTCAAAATGTCGTCAAATAATCAAGTTATGGTTTTTTTGTTTTCAAAAACGCAAATATTTTTTGCACAACACAAGAAATAGAAAACGTAAGAAAAAAGAGAGAAATAAACAAATATTTGTATATAGATCTCTGGATGTCACTTTTTTTTTTATATGTAAAATTTATTTTATTTTTATTTCATTAATTGCAGTGATCTGATCAACTTCTGGGTTTTTTACTTCTCTTTACAGTTACGAAAATGTCGTCAATTTAGCGTTTTATTTATTTACAAATTTCAGTACATGTATGCATATGAGAGAGAAAATCTTTTCATGCAGATGGATGAGTGATATTCTTAATGAAAGGTAGTGATGTATCAAGTGTAACTGCGAACGATACGAACATTTGTAGTTTTATAATATATTTGTGATTTATGAGAAACACAGAAGAATTAGACAAATTTATAATAAAATCATAAATTATCAGAATTTTAATTTGTGGTTATATCTACGAGAAATCATAAAATTGTTTGAAGAATTTTCGAATTAATATGCACCGCATTCGAAATCCTAAGGGAAGAAGGGGCAAAATTTTTTTTATGGATAGGCGTTACGTCAAAAAGCTTCCAAGCCAACTCCAGTCAACTCAATTTTTGTGGGATTGAAAGCATCATGCTCGATTGGGATATTCGGGCGTTCCCGATTATGAAAACGAAAATAGCTGATTGGTTCGAATATTCAATAATTATGGGAGCTATTCCAACTTAGACAAAGAATTATAATTTACATAACTATTCATAAGCAAATGGTTAAAATTTCGATCTTTCAGTTGTTCCAATTTTAAAAGTTATAAGAATGAAAATATTTTCAAAGTTAATTAATTCTACGCGCTTATATAAACTAAACTGTAAGCATAGTGCATGATAGTTTTTTTTCTTTTTTGCATATTCCGTTTATATAACAATCATAGATTTTTAGTTGCAAATGAATTTTTCGAACTAATGGAGCGTCACTAGAACGATTTATAAAATAGTTTTTTATATTATCACCTCTGCTGTCAATATCATAAACAATTGATTCAAAGGAAGCGCATAGATTAGCTTTTGTTTCATTTAACATCTTGTTCCGTTTCGGTTTATTATTTTCACACAGTTGCTATTATCACTCATTACATTCTATCGGTAAAGATTTTAATAAAAATAACAAAAAAAATTGTTTTGTCATAGGAAAAGTTAAAGATCAACGCGAAATGTCTCATTGAAAAATTTGTTATTAAATTTGAGTTAATTAAATGAATCAACTTGTTTAGAAAACCCTAAAACATAATTTTTATCAAGCTTTAGATTATTAATATTAACTGATGGTTTTTACGCTGCAAGTTCCTTGTTATTGTGAGCAGGTGTGTGTGTGTGTGTGTGTGTATAAATGGTCGGCAACGTCTAATATAAAGCTTGAACTAGAATTATTAACTAAATTTTCTCTTTATTTCAAATTTTATTTAATTATATACATCTTTGACTACATCTTTGACCTGACTTCTTCGCGGTCCCACTAGGTACCGCTTGTCTAATCGTGCATTACGCCCCCTTGGGGAGTATAGCGGTAGTTGTGGAAGTAGCTGGATGGCCAGCCTCCGACCAGAGGGAGACTCCAGACTATAACCGGTGAATGTTTATTCTGGAACCTCGAGAATTGTGGAGCCCCCCCCCTTGTGGGGATTGTTCCTCTAATTGGGGGACGTCGATATATCGTTCATTGAAAATAGTTCTGCGCTTAGGTGCACCGTGGGATTGAGCTTACAATGCAGGGACCCACGTTAAACTTATGATAGCAAACTACTACTTGGGTTTAAGTAACATACAACATTAATGTGGACGGACAGACGCGGTTTTAATTTCATTCAGAATTACATAAATCCTTACTTATTACAAATTGAATCTTGAATCTATTATCTGCGAAATTCATTTTTAGGAGGTACAAAAGGCCGGCTAATTTCATGGTAAACTTTACTCTTCAATTCTAACCTAAAAGTTGTAGAATGAGTCAACACACAGGGGTTGGACAAAATAATGTAAACTCTATGAATTTGGAGCTATGGGAGGTAAAGATAAAATAAAACTGTCGTGGCAAAAGTAACTCAGTTTGAAAAATATTTATGTATTAAGGTGTTGGGCCAACATTTGTGAAGCATCCGGGGCACACTGTTTTTGTTGAATCAACAATTAGTTCTTAAGTGTACTTATTAAGTGAGTTCTATTGTCACTTTATCCGCAGTAGTTTTATGTTCGTAGGTTCCTGTCATCAGTTAACTTTAATTTTCGTCTACTGTTCCTTTTTGCCGATGATATTTCAGTCGGTTTTCTTTATACTATCATTACGGTGGATACTGCTGCTCGTGAAACGACCCTTTGCTATTCGCTATCCTTCGAAGTTTGAGAGGCCGTACATTACACTGATCGTTTGTCTTAATCGCCGTAGAACAAATCGTATAGTAATACTGAAATATAATCTACAAGACTTGACAAATAGACTGCGCACAATATGTACGCATTGCGTTGTTTACACGGAACAAGTGTTGCCAACATATGCAACAGATTGTATTGCATATTGCATAAGGGTTCGTATTATTTTGTCCATCCCCTTATATATTTATTTATTTTGATTTGTAAGTCTTCTTTAAAAAATCTAAGGACAACAAGAATCAACAATAGAAACGAATTTTCTTTATTTTTAATGTATTAAAGATTAAAAAAAAATAAAAAACATCATAAACAACAAAACAGCAACAACTCTATATATAAAAATATATAAGTAAATATGTAAATTCGAGACAATGTATAGGAAGAAACTTCATAACGTATGCGAGAAGAGAACAATGATTTTCACTAAAACAACAACAATTACAAAGGGCATATCGATGAAACCGAGTAAAAGATTACAAAAAAAAACAAAAAAAAAACGATTAAAATGTCTGAATTTTTTTTTTTTTTTTTTTAACTACTGGATATATTATAATGATAAGTCATGCTTTTATATGTTATTGCGATTGTGTGTATCCATCTAATCTGTTTTATAGGGATTAAGTGAAATAAGAAGAGAATTAATACTAACCTGCTTCTTCTAACTGGTGCATTTTCTTGTTCTTGCAATTGAGTGACGCGCGATGATTGCTTGTCATAAGATATCTTTAGATTACCACTCTCGGTGGTAGTGGCTGTTAGATTAACACCAGCCGTTACTAAAGATCCCGTTGTTGGTGTAGGCGATTTACCACTTTGATAAATGACTCCATGGTGAGCTGGCGACTGCATCATATTGCCGCTGGTAGATGATGATGATGGTGTACTGTTGTTGCTTGTCGTCCCATAAGCATTTTGGCGTTCTAATTGTGTCGACGATGTTGTTGATGTTGTTGTTGTGGCTGCTGTGGATTGGTTCAATGAAGTGTTTGATGTTAACGGTAATTGTTGCTGTTGTTGTTGTTGTTGTTGTTGACTAGCTGAGCGTGTAGATTGCGAAGGGGGAGGATGATCTGTGGATAAGCATATTATATATGTATATTTATATATTATATATGTATATATATATATATTATATATGTATATATATATATATTATATATGTATATATATATATATTATATATGTATATATATATATTATAATTTTATTAATATATTTTTTTTCATTTTTTAATTATTTACATATAATAAATGAAAAATTTTCTTTAGTTTACCTGCAATCGCAGTCGTTGTATTTGCGGGTATATTAATTCCAGGTACATTGGCATTTGAGAGTGGCACTGACACATATAAACTAGGCGCATTGTTAGATGTAGTTGTCGTTGATGCAGACATACTAGTATTTGTTGTTGTGCCTGCCGCTGTTGTTGTCATATTACCGCCATTTGCTGCCGCTATGGCTGCCTGTGCAGCTGCATAACGTTCTTCTCGTTCTTTCGTTACAGATGTTGATGATGAACTGTTACCATTCGTTTTATGTGTTGTTACTGACGAGGAACTCGTACTGACCTTGACCTCGTTGCCAGATTGTTTTGTTGATGAGGATGATGCATTATTAGTGTTGGTTGCTGTTGTTAGTGTTGAGGAGGAGGAATTAGAACTTGTTGATATGATGGCAGCCTCTCTACTACTACTACTACTACTATGTGAGGTAGACTCTACTATAGATGCCGTTGTTGTTGTTTGATGTGTAGGAGGACTAAGTTCAGTTTTTTGCTGAAACGAGTAAAATGAAAATTAAATTAACATTAAAATACAATTATGGAAAAGCGTCGTCGACGGATTACGTTTTTTTTTCAAATCATATATATATACACACAATATATCAAGATTTTTCAACAAGTTCTGTTGTGATTTGTTTTAGATCTTAAGAGTTTATGAAATTTTAAATTATGAATAACATTTATGATTGATTAACTTCGCTTTATGTGATATTTTCAACGGAAACGAGAATGAAATTATTATATTCGCTTAGGATCAAATTTTTTCAAAACAAAAAAAGTCACTAACTTTCTTTATGAAGATCTGAATGCCCTCCGTATATATTGATAATATTATGTCATACCTGTCTGTCTGTCTGTCTGCCAGTCTGTACCCTGTAGTATTTAATGCTATGATGAATGGTTAAATAATACTTATCCGTTTAATTTCTTTCCATCTCAGCTTGACAGCACCTATATATAACTTCACGTCAATATTTTCAGTAATCAATGAGATGCGGTTTAAAATACAAACAATTTTTCGCTCCACCTTTATATCCAAGATCGAATTAAAAGAATATCTTCCTAGCGATTTGGTGACTTTTGACAACAGCCAAAGGTCAGTTACAAAATTTAGGATGTAGGGCGCCGACTTTGTTTTATGAAATGACTTCAATTTCTTACAAAAAGTCGAACCAAATTTTTCAAGTCCATTTTTAATGATTATTGTTAAGAAATTTTTACATAACGATTTTTTTTCGAAATAGGGCTTTGTATAGAGAGTAATCATAAAAGTGATCGTCCGATTTAATGTATTTTCAAAACGGGATGCTTGGACTAAAACACACCTCATTGTAGCAAATTTTATCAGAATATTTCAAAAATTTGCGACTTGTAGATTAAACATAAAACACATATATATATATATATATATGCCGGACGTACAGTCGAAAAAGACCGTTGTATTAAAAGCCGGATCCATTTTAGGACCTTCCGCATGTTACATCCATTGGCCCAATCTTAAAATATTCTCCACCCATTAACGATCTGGTCCCATGTACCAAAATAGATCTTCGAACTTAAAGTGACGACAGGGCTTCATAAGTTTACTTTAAAAGCCGGATCCATTCTAGGACCTTCCGCATGTTACATCCATTGGCCCAAATCTTAAAATATTCTCCACCCATTAACGATCTGGTCCCATGTACCAAAATAGATGTTCGAACTTAAAGCGACGACAGGGCTTTATAAATTGACTTTTAAAGCCAGATCCATTCTAAATCCTTCCGCATGTTACAATCATTGGCCCAAACTTAAAATATTCTCCACCCATTAACGATCTGGTCCCATGTACCAAAATGGAATTTCGAACTTAAAGTGACGACAGGGCCGGATTCATCCTAAGTCCTTCTACTTGTTACATCTATTGGCCCAAAACCTAAAATATTCTTTACCATTGTGATCTAGGGTATAAAAATTCAAAATTAAATTTAATATCGAAAAAGCTTTGTGAAGCTTTATAAAAATCTGCAAATTTTTTGTTTCTAATAATTGCCGCCCTGTAGCCAAATAGATGCCTGAACATAAAATGACGACAGTTAAGTTTTCGAGGATATGGGTAATATCCACCAAGAAGGGCTTAAGGTAAGACCCACCTTTAATGTACTCGTCAATTCAGAAACATTTTCTGGATCGGTTTACGCTTATCTGTCCGACTGTCCTTCTGACATTGTCTATGCATTTTTGTGTATTTTGATGTCAGACTGTGGACACTGATATATTCTGGCTTAAAGACGAACGCTTTTGATCGGACCACTTTTACGACCACTCCTTATATAAAGTCACAATTGAAAATGAAAACAATCAATATATATCAAAATCGCAATATTTAATATTTGTTAACAAAAATCGGTGTCACTTGAAATAAATGTAAAAAAAATTTGAACCGGATAAGACTTTCTTTTGAACTACATAACATCTAACCATCTAATAAAGTAAACCTTTATACGGTAAAAAGTTATAATTTATAATATTGGATGATGCAAATAAAGACCCCAATAATAATTTGATATAAAAATTAATTTAGATTATATAGGTCTATTTTTTGAACGATAGCCCATATAAAAGGGGTCTGGTGAAACGGAAGTCTTTATATAAAGAAAAGCCCTGACTTTTAATATTTTACGGTGAAAATTGGTTCATAATAAGTAATTTGACTTAAAAATTAGTTGTACAAAATTTGGATCATTTTAATCTATTTTTTGAATCTCACTACGTATAAGAGTTCTTCTGAAAAGTAAGCCTCTATGTGTACAACAAAAACGATTTATTTTTAATACTTTATGATAGAAATAGTAGAAGATCGTTACAATCTTTTTGGCTCAGTTTGGACGACGCTAACTCCTACTTTAGGCCTCTTTTCCTAAAAGAAGCCCTTTCCCACATGAAGTATACCTCCTTTACGTGGAAGTAATATATATATATTAGGTTGGCGAAAAAAAAATCCATTATTTTTATATGAACTTCAGGACTTTATTTAACATGCTTCGGATT
>KK351052.1:732409-761528 GCA_000671755.1 Glossina brevipalpis | reverse complement strand
TATTTCCATTTTGTCATTTTGTTGGCAATGCCCAAAAGGAAACTTCGGAAACCCTATAAAGTATTTGGAATCGATTTAACCTTGTCCGTCCGTCTGTCTATGTTAAAGATGCACCTGATCACAAAAATGAAGATATCGGTTTAAAATTTGACAGAAATATTACAAGGTCTAGGTTGATATTGAAAATTGACCTAATCGGTCCAAAGTCCAAGGTTCACAGTGTAACGTAGACTGAGACCACCTCTGCTTTCGCAAGGGAAAAAAATTAGCTTATTACTCATAAACTCTATAACAGATACGTATTTAAAAATATTTCAAAAAATATTGCTCTAGCTGTCTCGTAGTCTCTGTGCAAAAATGGAGAGAATCAACCACGCCCACTCGATATATTATCGAATAT
This sequence comes from Glossina brevipalpis, assembly GCA_000671755.1. NCBI lineage: Eukaryota > Metazoa > Arthropoda > Insecta > Diptera > Glossinidae > Glossina > Glossina brevipalpis. The sequence continues at coordinate 761,128 of KK351052.1, read as the reverse complement.
TGAAATTTAATTTTTTTTGTGAAAATGTTTGCAACATTAAGAAAAATGCTTCTGAAACCACATAAAATGTATATATTGTTGTTCAGTCTGAAACTCCCAAATCTACCTAGATGTATCCGTCAGTACGTCTGTCCATCTATCTGTCTACTTATTTGTGTAATGTCTATGGTAAACATTCTCCTGGCCACAAAAATGAAGACATTGGTTTAAAATTTGACAGAAACAATGGAAGTTCTTTCACTGCCACGCCCAGCTATTATAATTTAGTTTTTTCCCCCTTTTTTTTTAAGATAAAGGTGAGGTGGGTATATCCAGATTCGGCACAGACGAATATAATTTTCTTACTTATTAATATTTCTCGATAAAAATTTGTAAAAAAATAATATCTGGATGTAATCTATGATGGGAATGAAAAATTCCCATGGCCTAGGAGAATTTTTTGGACTCTCACTTTTATATAGACCGTGAGACCGCCAATCAAATAAAAACTTTCTAATCCATATGTTTACTGTCAATCGCGATCATTTTGTAAAAACAATTCGAGAAATGGTTGCAAAGTTTGTCATTCTGAATTCGGATTGAATATATACTACGTAACAAACCTGATCTTCATATGCTAATAAGTTCTGAAATTTATGATATTTCATAACGAAAATACGTGAGGGCTAGAAAAAAGTTCCTTAACAAAAAAAAAAGAAGTTTATTTTATTAAATTCGAATCACGCCGTTTTACATAATAAGCTTCGCGGTCCCATAAAAGGTGTCTTATGGAAAGTAAGTCGTGGGTGTAGTAGGAGGTTCATTATTATTTGTGGTTTTTCGCGAGTCATTTAATGACTCCTTGTGGTAGAAACTTGCAGATTTCGAGGCGAACTAGTTACGGCACTCTTTTAAGATGCCCCAACGTATTAAGCTAGAGGGTAATCTAGAGCTAGAGGATATAATCTATAGATTTTTTCTTAGAGCGATATAGCTTTTTGCTTCAAAAGGCAAAAATATATTCGATATGATGTTAGAATTTCGAGTATTGTGCGAATGTCTTTGTCAAGCAAATGAATAAGGATCTGATTCTAAAGAGCTGATCTGACGTAAAATATTTAACAATCGATTTCGCCATTAGATAACGTTTTAGACCGATTTTCATGGAGTGACAATTCATTCACCGGTCGTTTTTTTTTTTTTGAAATTTCTCATGAAATGATTGAGATTTTGATAATTTGTTTTGGAAACCTTGCAAATGTTTCAATCCATAGTTTTAATCGTATGTTTTCATTTCATTCATTTCGAATTCAGAATGACAAACTTTGCAACAATTTCTCGAACTGTTTTTACAAAATGATCACGATTGATAGTAAACATATGGATTAGACAGTTTTTATTTGACTGGTGCTGCTCTCATGAAAATCAAGTAGCGATAAATTCGGTTATTAAGTCAGACGTACAAAAGGAGTATTTGAAAAACCACAAAGTAATAACAACAACAACAACAACAAAAACCCACTTGACAAGATGTAACGAAATCGTTGGTTGCAAAAAAACAAAAAACAAAAAAAAAACCCTTTTTATTATTACAATAACATTACAACAATAACAATAAATATTAGCAATAAAGAGTTTTATGGAAAAAGAATCAATTGGTCTGTGCATTGCATACATAGGGGAAGAAAAGGAAAAGGATCGTATAATAAAATATATAAACATTTGGGAATTGTAACGAACTCGCCAAAGGACTATTTGTATTTGTATGAATGGGTTGGTTTAGTTAGGCATACAGCAGCGCAGATGTTGCACAACAGGCACGTAACTATATAACAGACCGTCCACCGCAACTACATTACTCCTTACTATACAATATCAACCAAAGAACAATAATGGCAACTAACAGGATCTGGATAAAATGTATGTATGTATGTATGTATGAATGTATGTATGGATGTATGTATGTATGTATGCATGTATGTACGCATTTATGTATGCATCTATGTATGTATATATGTATGTATGTATGTATGCATTTATCTGTGTATCTGTGTATGTATGTATGTATGTATGTATCAATGTATGTATGTATCAATGTATGTATGTATCAATGTATGTATGTATCAATGTAGGTATGTATGTATGTATGTATGTATGTATGTATGTATGTATCAATGTATGTATGTATGTATGTATGTATGTATCAATGTATCTATGTATGTATGCATCAATGTATCTATGGATGTATGTATCAATGTATGTGTGTATGTATGTATGTATGTATGTATGTATGTATGTATGTATGTATGTATGTATGTATGTATGTATGTATGTATGTATATATGTATGTATATATGTATATATGTGTATGTATATATGTATATATGTATATATGTATATATATATATGTATGACTGTATGTATATATGTATGTGTATGTATATATGTTACATGTATGTATACGTGTACAAAGCTCTTGTCAATGTCATGTTGCATTCAATTGTTGTTTGCTTTCATATCAATAATAATAAGAGCACACATGTAATACAATAAAGTTTAGTTTTCCAGATCTCTCCACTTTTAATCTAAACTTTATAGAATTGAAGGGAAGGGTTTTTTTTTCGACCTTATAAGCCAAGAGAAATTGTTACGCACACACTAAAAAAAAAAAAAAATAAAGCATTGTTTGCTGTGAACATTTGTAACGGCTTGAAGCGCAGTCATGTACTTGACGTATAAAAAAAAAAAAAAAACAATAAAATCGATTGTGCACCTTTTTTTATCAGGAAATTATATCAGATAAATGCAAAAATTGGGAAATTCTTTTTTAACAAACTTCGCATGAACTTAAGGCAGATGATCGTTATACGCATTTTTTTATTGATTTTAATTCAGCTTAACGTCCTTAAAAGAGCGATACCGGTTAGCGATACAAATGTAATCGTGGCGACGAGGGATCGTTCAGGTTATAAATGGTGGAAGAAGCCATACAAATTTCGAACTAAGCTTTCTAAAGTTATCTTGCCGAGTCATTAAAGAGATGTATAATCAGGAGCTATAGTAATGGATAACGAGACCTTTTTTTTCTATTGGTAAATTTTGGACGAAGTTCTTCAATTGCACGCTACAATGACGAACGGAATCAATACCTGGCTAGGTTAGAACAAGTCATGATGCATGAACACTTTTCCGTCTTGTCAAACACCGAGTATTACTACTTTACCTGCTTTATTATTGTTGTTGTTGGTTAAGAATATTTGGTTCCGCAGCCACGGTTGTTTTTTTTTTTTTCAATTTCGGATTGCATCGATTTATCAGCGATGGATTGACTAGAAAGCATAGCGTCACTAAGACTATAATTTCTATAAGCATCGGTGTAAAGTGAGCTGCGTAGTGCTTATCTATTAGGTAGATTCAGAACAAAAGTTGTACTAAGATAAAAGAGATCTGTCCACCGATTAAATCCTGTAACAGGAGTACAAGGTTTGCTTACTATTCCCACTCACTTGTCCTGGAATTGCCTATACATCGTGCGGCACACTGTCTCGATAAGCACACTGCCCGTATCTGAAACAACCTACAATCGAAGTCTTCCTAAAACAAACTTCCAAAAACAACTACTCCTCTTTCCATGCTCCTCTAATTATAACCCACCGGGGACATCCACTAATTGGCTGATCATATATCAAAAAAAAAAAAAAAACAAGAGAATTATATTCGGTTGTGACGAATCTTTTATATCAACCACCTTCACCTTAAAAAAAGGGGGAAAACTAAATTTTAATACGGGGGCGTGGCAGATTTTTTCTAATTGTATGGAATACCGTGGAGCACAATCAGCCATAGAATACTAGATAGAAAACAACCAAAAAAAAAAAACGTGTTTGCAGCTTATACTGTAGGCGTGGCCCGTGTTCAATTTGGCCCATTTTCATTAGCAACGTGTGTAAAAACAACTTCTAATGTTTCTATTAATGGGACAAAAAGGAAAGTACAGTTACTTTCAAGCACCAGTTCGGAAGGAACATTCTCGCAAGAAAATATCGAGGCAACACTCCCAGTGTTCACATTTCAGCACTTTTCGCTTACCGAAGAGAAACTGGAAAGTGCTGTCACCATCTCCCTGTAGCATATTCTTAATTAATTTTCTTGACGGCACTATCTCAACAAAATATACGAGGATTTTCCTGATTATGAACTCTGCCTGTTCGCTCTTAAGTAGTCCCAGAAGAGAACAAACTCTTGCCTGGAACCCTCTTCACTATTCCTCTTTTGCTAACGTGTGATTGCAATCAAATATTGCCAAAACTACCTGATTTTGAACTCTGCTTGCACTCGGCTTGTGGAGTAGCAAATACAGTCAAGTCATGCTATACTCCTCCCACCGGCGTTTTTTACTACTATTTTTTGCGTGTACAATTATAATGAAATGTTAGTTGTAATGCCTCCTGGTACCTGGACTTGACTGATACTTATCTTCAGTCTACCGCAAGTAGAGAAAGAGGTATTTTCGCTAATCCCCCTCTGGAAGAGCTTTAATTATTTATCTTGCTAGCTAAGTCACAATGAAATATTTAGAGAAACAAGTCTGCTCTCTGGTGTCGATTAGTTTTAAAATCGTTGTTACTAAACTGCTTATTGTATAATGAAAATTCTACAAACATTTTGCTTTATATTCTAATAGGCGAGTCAGTGTAATTAGTTAAACAATAATGAACACAATCAGTAAATGAGTCCAAATAGTGATATAGACCGTTTTATGGATTCACTATAGTTTCCATTATATGCATTTAAAGATGTTACCATCACCACTCTGAGTATCCGAAAGTACTACGAACTCGTGCATGGAAACTTAGCTTTTCTTTAGGCAAAATTCATTAAGATTGGGGAGATCAAATCAATCAAGTTCACAAATCTTGGTTACAAAAGAAATTTAACCCAATAATAGCAAACGTAGCGAAAAGTGTTCTAATTAGGGTGTTATTTTGTTATCATTTGAAAGTACGGATCAGGAATTCATAGGGATTTCTATATCTGGAAAACTATTTGTCTTGAAAATAGACGCAATTCGGTATACTTTGTAAATTTCAATGACTTTGCAAAGAAGAAGAAGAAGGCCAGATCACGCAACTCAATAGTTTAGTTTTCGCGGAGCTTATACAAAACATAACATCGGGTATGAAATGTTCAAAGACATTCGTGATCAAGAAAGAGAATAATAACGAATCATCCTTTGACACTTTCGTATCGAATATAGACCAAAATTTCGTATCAGGTCAAGTATGTCAAAAAGTTATTGTTAAAGATCATAAATAGAGCTTAATTTCACAGGATATGGATATAGAGCATAGAGGAAATAATATAAACATCTGCTGTCATAAAGGGTTTCCCAATCGCAGACAACTTCTTTCATGAATGTTAGATTTATAGAGATTCTTCACCGTACTGTTTTTGGTACGAAACGTATTGTACTTAAGTGAGTGCTAAGGAGGAGTTCTGCCGTCACTTTTGGTGCGGTAGTTTTTTGTAATCTATTCACAATTTTCAGAACTCTCTATATAGTGCATAGTGTTCATATAATTTTGTCTATCTCCAGCATCTATAATGAGACTACTTCCTTCCAAAACGCCGTCTGAAAATTGTCCTTAGAAGAGACGAAAATGCTTTTACGAAATGCAAAACTATTTCATCGCTTTGGAAAAACTTATATAGTTCGTTTATAAATCGCCCGCCAATTTTCTAAAGTGTTAATTGCAGTTTAAAATGAAAATTTTAAACAAAAGGGTTAAGCAATTTGTTTTTTTTTTTTTTTTTTTTTCATTCAATTCCAAAACGATTAAAAAACAATATGTTTACTTTATGCAGCCAAATTGCGCGTTTACTAACTATATACAACCCTTAAAGTGTCCCTTGAAAAAAAAAAAAATGCGTAAAAATAATTTTTTATACAATTGCAACCAAACATATTGAGAATTTATGAAAAGTTGACCGACCACCAAATGCTATCCCCATGTAATATTATAATGTATGCTTTTGCATTATGGGAAACTGGATTGCCCGGAATCTATTTTCTATAAGTAAAAGAGTAAAATAATAAGCGAACAATGAAATCTTTTGTAATAAATGCTCTGCGTGCGCGACAAACGTTGGATAATTATATGTTTTCATATGTAAATGTGTAAGCTTTGCTTTCCCCTCCCCTCTCCTCACTTCTAACAATCTTGATTAAGGATATTCAGAAAAAAAAAAAAAAAAAAAAAATTATAATACAAAAATATCAACTGTTTATTAATAATAATTACCCCGGAGAGTAGAAAACGTATTTTCAAATTATGCGGATATGCAGTAGCGGTAGCATTTGCAACACATATACCGGCTGAGGTAGATGAACACGAGGCAGGTGAAGCTGAAGCCGAAGCAGATATAGTCGACACTGATGACGGTGATGAGGAGGCAGATGTTGAATGATGACTATGATGTGAATTATGATGATGTGAATGATGATGATCACGTTCACGATCCTTATGATGACGTTCCTTATGCTCTTTATCTTTATGTTCTCGATGCTTTTTATCCTTATCACGTTTTTCACGTTTCTTTTTTTTATGTTTACGACTCTCTTTGTATTCTGTTATTTCAATATTATTATTATTAGATTCCATGCTGACAGTAAATGCAGCCGCTATAGTAGTGGTGGTTGTTCTTGTTGTTGTTGTTGTTTCATGAGGCGGTGTAGTATCCATGGGCGTTATGCCCGTTACCGTAACAGCAGAATTTGAATTGTTGCTACTAGCATCCACGGTATCCATCATCATCATTTTATGTGTAAAGAGATTTCTCTTTATTCTTTTTTTATTTTGTTTTTGTTTTTGTTTTTCTTTTCTATTCTTTTTTTTCTTTTTTCTTTTTTTTTTCTTTTTTATACTCTAATCAGGTGAGTTTTTGTTTGCTTTAGTAAACACTCACTCACTCTTTATGATAATACACTTTAAAGGGATTTTTATCACAGTTATTTCGATTTGTTTTTGTAGTTCAAGTACTTTTTTATTCTTGCTCTTTGTTTTCACAAGCTACTGCTCTCTCTCGCTCTCTATCTTTCTCTTTGCTAAGTTCTACTTTTGTTTATAAGCACAAAAGCATGCCTTAGAGTTGTTTTTGCCTCTTTCACATACATGTGTGTGTTGTTACTTTTTTTTGTTTTTGTTATTGTTGTTATTATTGTATTGGATGATTACGATTATTATGATATTTGATAGCCTGGCATGATTTTAACATAAATTTCTTTAATTTTTCATTCTAAATAGAAAAATCAAATACGATAAGAGAGCAAAACACAAGGGAGAGAGGTTAAGATTTATTTTAGGAAAACAAAAAAAAAAAAAAACAAAAAAAAAAAACAAACGAAAAGTATAATATATTTCGAACACTGACTAAACTTTTCTTTATAGTGATTATTTTGTTTGGATTTTTGATTGGCGTTTGTGTGTTTTGCTGCTAATAGTAAGGCTTTTACTTCTTGCTTGCATAAACATACACAAGCATATAACAGCGAACAACTAAAAACTATTGAAAACAATAATTAGTAATAATTTAGAGTTGGTTTGTGCTGTATGACTGTTTTTTGTGCCTGGATGGATTGGCTAGCTGACTCGCTGACTGTTTAGCTGTCGTTAGTCAAAGGAGACTTTTAATGGCGGCTTTAATATTTAAGTTTAGAACAAGTATAAGAGGAGTGTTGTTGTGCAATGTTGTTGTTGTTGTTTGTTGTTTATTTTTATGTTATGCAGGTATGAGCATATAAAGCATAAAAAAGTGTATTACTCGCAGAAAAAGAAAACAAAGATATTTATATACATGCACACAAGTGAGAAAAAAATTAAGGCAATCGAAGTTTTCGTTGGCGAAGACACGGCCGGTAATACAAGAACGATCACAACGCGGCGGCCGTATGTTGCTGGTGTTATTGAAAATATACTTTTAAAAGCATAAGTAAGTTAGTTGTTATTGTTGCTGCACTGCATAGAATATACAAAAACAAAATAAAACACGACGCAAACGAAAGAATTATTTAAAAAAAAAAAATACTGTCAGTGCACAATAACAACAAAACATTTAAATAGTTACAAAGAGCAAAGACAATGCAACGACATACACACGTACCCACACGCGCGCATACATACACTAGTGAACACCTATACTGAAAATATAATAAACCAAATAACACAAACAGACAAATCGTCAGACAAACTTAACAACAACGAGCAACTAACAGCAGCAGTCAACCACACACAACAATTCAGTTAAATAGCTTCTCAAACCTTAAAGGAAAGAAAAGAAACGTTACGTTGTTTCGCGTTGAGATTTTGTTGTATGTTGAAATTAAATCGAAGCAAAATAAACCTAAAACACACACAAACACAACAATCAAAATCCAAATAAAACACAAAAACAAAAAAAAATATAATAAAATAAAGCAAAACTAAAACTAAAACAGAATCTCCTAGACGATTATACCACAACGCATTAAATAACGACGACGACAACGACGAGACCAAAGTTAAAAAAAAAAAAAAAAAAAAAAAACAAAAACAAAAACAAGAAATAAAAAGGAAAAACGGCCAAATGAAAGAACTTTAAAAAAACAAAAACCGAACGGCACTGAATGCAATCAACGAACGGAAAAAGAAAAATCTACGTATTAATACTGTGCGCGTTTGTATCTATACTAACCGACTGGCACTGAAACTAACTTTAAAAAAGACCCAGTAACAGAGCACTACTAATACTACACCACTACTACTACTATAATATTGCTGTGTGCTACTATCCTCCTCTCTCAGTCTTACATACTCACTCTTATTCTCATTTTCATTCTCATTCTCACAATCTCTCTTTCTCTTTCTATGTATGTTTGCGCACTCTCAAATACTCACGTTTACGCATAACAACTGTTATTATTATTGTTGTTATGCATATATACAATGTTATTAGGCATAAAAGAATCCGAAAATATACATAAAACCAACGACAACACAAACAACGACACACTGCTTACAGAAGATACGTTTACAGTGTGAGTCACAAATAATCTGTCGTAAAGAAAAAAGATTTTTATTGAGAAAAAACAAAGTCGTGTCGTATAGTATATAATAAAACGAAAATATTATAAAACTTTACGATTGCAATTTACGTGACGAATATTTTAGTTATTTATGCCATGTTTTTTCAAGGACAAAATAAGGATAATGTTTTCGATTGGTGGTCATATATAATTCATTTATCATTTACGGTTAGAACTAATCGAATTTAAGTCCTTAACTAAAATTAAACGGTAGGTAAGTAAAGATTTTGAGTCTAAGTGCTATAATGCTAATCAAGGATGAAAGGAGTATACACCAATTTTGTTTTTATACCATCTTTTCAAACGCTATCGATTGGTTTGAGACGCTTAAAAAGAAATGGTTTTTTAAGTTTTAAATACAATTTGAGTCTTTCCCTTTTATCTCTCCTATTTTATTTTTTTACCAACTTTTGCAGGGGCAAAATGTATTTTAAGCTCCAAAAAAAAGATAACGTTGGAGCTCATTGTGCAGCAATTATTGACAAAGAAACTGTAGGCCTCTTTGTTCACTAAGTCATGAATCTTGTTTTTTGTGCTCTACGGCTGTTATGGCTACTAAATGTCTGAATTCTTACTTGGGATAATTCTTTCTTAGATAAATGCCGGAAAGAGAAAATAACTTTATAAACTTGGGATCCGATTGAATATATCAATACATGACTCATGTTCTTCTCTTTTGCTTTTGCTACTTAATTTGAAAGATCCTTTGTTGCGCTAAACCCTTAATGAGCAATGAACAATGAATGTATTACGATATCCAAAGCACCAATAATCGTGATTCGCACTAGGTGAACTATTAACATGGATGGTAAAGCTGAATATCTATGACATCCCTATTTGAGGGAAGAAATGGGGATCAGCTAGGTATAGCGTATTATGGTTTGCTCCAACCCAAATGGAACCATTATTAACGAGTGCTACCAACAATAACTGATGTCATGACATTGCAACAAAAAACCGTAGCAATATTTCAAAAATCATGATTTCGTAAGTTTTCGATGTGACGAAAATTGCCTTCATTTAGAAAAACTCGTCTGGGACACATTAACCGCACTCCATTTGAAATGTTTTACACTTCCCGCTGTTATTAGGAGACATCACTTTCTTTAATAAATGCTAGTTAACATCGATTACTTTTAGTCTTCATGGAGTATAGCTTTTATTCTTATAATGATACTCAAAAAGTATGTTTTCTCTTGCACAGTCCAAAAGGGCCAGTTGTTTTTTCCTTACAGAATTCATACCACTCTCTACACTCAATATTTTGATTAATTTGTTTATTCATTAAATAAAATATTTTGCTCAATAGAAGTCAAACATTGAAGAAATTTCACGTTTGGTTTTCTATATCTCTTAATCATGTGAGTCTTTTCAATTTAAAATTTCAATTTCAAACAATTTATATAAAGGATTAGTAAAAAAATGATTTCTACAGCAATTATGACTTAAGAACTTTTGGATTTATCTTAACGAATAAGCCATATCATTGGTATACTTGTTTGGACACATCAAAACATTAGTCAACTTGTGTCTGAATCGTAAAGTTATTTTCGATTGAAAATATCAGTGCACACAACAACAATTGATTTCAATTTCTTTCTCTTTTAGATAGAATTTCTTATTTATGTATAAGTGGATTAAATAAAAACAAAAATATTTATTTTTTCAATATCCGAATACTTGTAAAACTGAGTGTAAAAATGAATAATTTTGTGAGAATGATACTAATTATGTGAAAAAAAGGGAGCAATAGAGAGTTGGAAAAAGTATGAGCGCACGAACACACTGATATGTTTTCCCATATAAATGTGTGTAATTCTGCGATGGGGTAACTAAACTAAAATGAAATAAAAGTATTGAACAAGAAAAAAAAGTACAGGTAAGAGAGTAGTGTGTATATTCGCGCAATAAGGTGAATCTTGGATACCCAGCATTTCAGTTTTTTTTTTTTTTTTTTTTTAAATTGTCAATATAGAGTTTTAAAGATGAGGTTCAATATTTTATTTAATGTCTACTAAGGGATTATTATTATGTTATCTTTCAGATAGATTGTAACTTAAATATATATTTTTAAAAAAAATTTCAAAACTTGATTTCAAATTTTTAAAAATTATTCGGAACAACAATTTTAAGATAATATATAAAATGAAACTCTAGATCCATCTAGATCAAATATAAGAGCGCACTCCGCGCGCCGAGTCTTAATGTACTTATGAACTTACTTTATGAAATATTTAGTTTTTTCGAGAATGTTTTCAATTTTATACTTATCGAAGAAGTTGTAATTATTATCTCTATTTGCAATTTTAAAACTTTTTACATGAGAATATATGCAGATCATGTTTCGCTTTTCAAATCCAATTTTTGTATCTTTGGTAATCTTAATCAGAAAATTAAAAAATTTAGTTGAACTAACGCGATGCGCTTTAGTAAAGTTTATAGAATAATTGCAGAATAATTAAGAAGATCGATTTTACCTTTTGAGCCAAGTTTATTTGAAACGAATTTTGAAACAATAATTTTGGAATTTTTATTAAACGTTATTAGGAGATTATAAGAGACAGACAGACAAAATAATATGAATATAGAACTGGACGGACAAGAATCATTTGAGTGTAGCATGATTCAGCAAAACAAAAAGAACGATAGCTTTACAAAGCCAACATTTATGGAACGACTGCAATTTGAAAATTCTTTATAACATCAGAGGTCCTTATTATATTATTATTTATTCTCTATATAACAAGGAGATAGACAATTGTAAATTTAACTAAGTATGTATAAAAAAATAATTTCCTGTTGGTTTTGAGGGCGTGAATTAAACTATCAAAAATATTTTTCGCATCGAACTTTTAAATTGGTTTCTATATTCCAAAAATATTTCATTTCTTTAAATTTACTCTGATAAATTACGATTATTAAGCCAAGTTTTGATTTTGATTTGAAAGACGAATCTGAGTCAATTTAGATTTTGATTTAAAACACGAATCTGAGTCGATTTTGATTTTGAATTAAAACACGAATTGGAGCCAACTTTTAATTTTTAGTTTAATTTTTGTAACCTAGACTGACACACAGACTATGGAGTTTAATTAAATGAAAAATAAAATCTCATGCTAACCAAATTATTAATTAGATTTACTGCAAAATATATATTAATCTGTTACAAGTCATTTAATTTTTATAACAAACGCTCAATTTCTTATGGCGGATATAAAAATGCATAAAAATTGTGCAAGCATAGAATGGTGGTACAGTGGTGGTGGTGGTGGTGGTTAATATTGCAGAAATCACATATGAAAACAACTCTCAACACTTTTGCTCTCCGTTTGAAGTTAATGCACTGTATAGATGCATACATGCAAACACACACACGTGAACAAATGTAATATACTGTAGTATAGAACAAATAAACTCCCATCGGGTGGTTATAATACCACAGAGCTACTCAGTCAGTCAGTCATTGCCGGTTTAACCATTCTGCACGTAGGCATAATCTTTTCATATCTGTGCTGTTCTTACTTTGGCTATGTTTCATTTGAAAAAGGCAAACGAAAGAAAAAGATACAAAAGAAAAAACCACCAGCAACAACACTACAAGTTATTGTACAGTTGTGGTAAGAAAGTACTAAAAACAAATACACTGAGGTTGCTCTCATACTCTGAGAGTATGAGAGTATGATGATAGCAAATGCTTTGGGAAAAAAACAAAACAAAACAAAAAAAAAACAGACAAAGAGAAAAACGCAATTCTTTACTCTCATAATACTTGTGAGATTGTTTTTTGTTTTTTTTTTTCATTTTCTGCTCTCAATTTCCTGTTTATTCATGGTGTAATAATAATTATTTTAGTACACAATTAAATCTAAATAAATCAAAGCAAAAAAAAAAAGCAGAAAATAAGCTTATATTGAAGTAAAGACAACGATGGAAAACATTGCTAATACAAAAAAAGAAAAAAAAAAAAAATAGAAAGAAAAACTTGTTATCAAATCAATAGGCAAACGCATGCACACACTTAGTTATATAAAAAAAAAAAAAAAAAAAAAAAAACTGCACATAAAATATAATACATAACGTAATAGATACGTTAACTAATAACTAACAGGAAATATATAGCAAAACAGAACACCAGGGAATGGGGAAGGGAGAGAAGGTAAGACGACTGTCTTGTCAATGGAATTCACTGTTTACTCATCATTTAGAAGAGTAACTACTAGAGTAGCTTCCTAGCTTATGAACACACACTTACACACACATGCCGACAAATGTGTGTCAGTGCCCTTTTCTCTCATTAATTCACTTATAAATGTTTACTAAGAAAAAACAAAAAGCACAAAAAAAAAAAAAATCCACGAAATCTACTGATATCAATCAATGAATTAAATTTAGCTGTAAAATCATTTCAACAGAAAGAAAACCTAACTTTTGTTTACTCAGTGCTAGCCAGCCGCCTGCCTGCCTGCCTGGTTTCAAGCGAAGTTTGTTTTCTATATAAGTCAATAGCCAGGTGTATCGAATGAAATGAAATATAATATGTAAAGGGGTGGATGTGATAAGCGTTTATAAAAACATCAATTAAGTTTTTAGAAGAGGAGAGGTATCGATCGAGAGAAAAGTATTTATGACGTTTTTTTTTTCCTTTTGGGTTTACCTTTGTAGACAGGTAACGTCATTTGATTTGTAATGTTTATAAAGGAATTTTACTTAATTGTCGGTAATTACATTATTCTCGTCTCATGGTTTTTTTATTTTTTTTTTTTTTTTTTTTTTTTTCAATTTAAGAAAAAGTTTTTTTATTTTACTAATGTTTTNTTTGATTTGTAATGTTTATAAAGGAATTTTACTTATAACCCGGTAATTACATACTTCCCACTCATTGGTTTTTTTTTTTTTTTTTTTTTTTTTTTTCTTTTCAATTTAAGAAAAAGTTTTTTTATTTTACTAATGTTTTCAAGCTTAATCTTATTAATACGTCATCTGTAACATTGAAGAGATTGTTAGATAGATAGATCAGCGTTTGAAAACTTATAAAGTGAATATATTTTCGATTAGTAGGGGATGTTAAAACGATTTATCTTATCGTAGACCGATTGACTCCTAAAAATTACAAAAAAATATCCTCTATTCATAGAATTTCGTTTTAATTCACATTTTGAAATAAATTAGTGTTTGACTTTTGTTAAAGTTCCACTAGAGAACTCGAGAATCCTCAATCGTATGGTCATCATCTTCTTATTATTTTCAACGTTGAATCAATTGAATCTTTGGTGAAACTTTCGCTTTTATTTTTTACGCTAAGGAATTAAAGTGGAACCGACTTGTCTTTTTGCTACCATAAATAGGATAGAAAGAGAAAGAGAGAGAGAGAGAGAGAGAGAGAGAGAGAGAGAGAGAGAGGGAGAGAGAGAGACATGCAGAGAGAGAGACATGTAGACAGAGAGAGAGAGAGAGAGACAGAGACAGGCACAGAGAGAGAGAGAGAGAGAGAGAGAGACAGGCAGAGAGAGAGAGAGATAGAGAGACATGCAGAGAGAGAGAGGGAGAGAGAGAGAGACAGGCAGAGAGAGAGAGAGAGAGACATGCAGACAGAGAGAGAGAGAGAGACATGCAGACAGAGAGAGAGAGAGAGAGACATGCAGACAGAGAGAGAGAGAGAGACATGCAGACAGAGAGAGCGAGAGAGAGAGAGAGACAGACAAATCTAGATTCTGATTAATAAACGATATCGTTTAATGAAATAATCTTTCTTATCCGTGCTTTAAGGAACTTGTGTTTTTATAAAATTTAGCTAACGGGAATTCAATTACGAACTATTTCAATCATTGTTTATCTAGGGGTCTTCTATAAAAAAAATGCATTTTTCTCTTCATCTTAGATAGTATACCATTTAATCTCCTTTTCTTAATACTCCTGTATTACCCATACCGTATTTGATTTAAGAATTACAGTCTTCCAGTGTCTCGTTACGATCTGTCAATATATTCTAAGCGCTGTGATCAGCTGTGAATTGTTTACAACAACTCGTCATTGTAGCTCTAAAATTCGTTTCTTTTCTTTTCTTTTCTTTTCACCTTTAATTGTAAAACTACATATTAAGAGTTGTAGATATTTCTTAGTTCTCTGTTGTAGCTGAGTTCGATAGATATCTATAAATAAATAAATAAATAAATAAATAGAAATGATTTCAATCTATACTTTTACTTTCACCACGCCCTCCTCCTAATGGAATGAAACAAAAAAATCTGAAAGTAAATTATTCCAACTTCGGAATGAATCTTAAAATTTCAACTATTCATATTGCAAGAATGTGGTGGGATCTTAGATCAGTTGAAAAAAGTTTTTATACCGAAAATGGTTAATACGATTATAGTTAAGATTATTTCAATCGTATAGTTTCTGGAGTTTATCTTTTAGTATTGTGGATTATCCCTACTACTTCTAATTTGATCTGTAACCACTGAAATAGAGAACACATAGGCAAAGTTCAGATTGATGCGTGAACAAACAAAAAATTCTTCACATTTTACATTTAATTCTTTTAATTCCAAATCTAGTGCAAAGTAAAGGCGAGTAAAAATATTTATAAAATCTCTCACCATAAAGTACATAAGTTACGGCAGCTATAGACGAGTGAGTTACCGGCTTCCCTCACCAGCTTCTATACCAAGCACTTCATCTCTAAAGTATGGGTATCTCAAATACTGATCAGTGTATAAATTCTGCAAAGTTACGATTGGAACGTTTTGTCACATTTTTGATGTGAATGTCCGGCAGTTTACAATCTTTAGAGAACGTTTCATAACGCCTGACACATTATGATGCTTCGAGACAAAGAAAGTTTGATGTTGCAGGATTCACAAGAATGCTTCTTCTGCTGGAAACCTAAGATATTGGACGTAGTAGACCACCAGTAAGCCTTTCAGGTGGCGATACGGATTTCCTATATATGATAAGACGATATAAATCTACTAATCTTCAAACCACAATTATTGACATTTCGGCGTAACTTACTTCCCTTTAGATGCATTAGCTCCAGTTCTTGACATTTTATTATACTCGTAATAAGAAAACAACTGAAAATCTTGTGTTATAATTAGATATAGAAATGCATGGAGCGAATTGAACGGAATGAATATGAGAATCAGATATTATCGAGACCAATTCGAAAAATTAGATTACGGTTTCAAAGAAGGTACTGCAAAAAATCTAAAGGTATATATGCTGCAATTTGGTATTTAAAGCTCAAGATAATTATATCAGGAAGGCCTTCACTTCACTTCACTTACTGAACCAAAAAACTGCCGAGACATTTGTAAAAGAATATTTCAATCATAGCGACCCCACCTGTTTCTCACAGAAGCAGCATTAGAGTAAATTAGATTATTTTTGTTTGGTTTTGACGTCATAGAGGTCGCGGAAATCCTATATAATAATATCTATATTTTTGTTTAATATAAGATCTCGAGCTTATTTAACCATGTGCGTCTGTCCGTCTGGAATGCAAATAACCAAAAAAAGTAATGCTTACAACAATAAGAATTGTGATTCCATTTAAAAAACGGCGTCGGTTAGACTGCAAGCACTCTCGGAATAGAAGCTTAAAAAATTGAGAGAGAGAGCAAATCTAGACATAAATATTCTCCACGATCTGCGTAAAGGCCCTTGTCTGTCGAAAGAAACATTAAGAGCGTAAGAGCGTACTACCAAAATATGAGCAAGACGAACTATAGTCGGAAAAAAATGCCCCTGACTTCGTGGGATTTCATTCTTAATCGCGATCGTACTATTGATATAAATTATAAAATAGTTTAAATAGATCGTGTAGTGGTTGCTGTAACTTGTAATTTTTAAGGCATTCAGCAAGCTTAAATGGATGCAGCAAGTGCGTTTCTCAGCGACGTGGAAAACCATCTGACCAATTAGATTTGTCGAATTCACGTAACCTTTTATCATTTTAGTGACAACCCATAAGACCTTGTTTACCGCGATGGTAGGTCAATAAATTCAAGTCTGTGCTCATATGGGAGCTGATAAGTTAAGATATTCCAACCCACGAATCGTATAATTCTTTTTTTATACCAACTTTCTTTAATTCAGTGTGCGATTTGAAAGTTGAAAGGTGACTTGACTATACAATGGACTGAGTACTCTAATAAAACCGAAGTAAAAAACCGCTTGAAAACATAATTTCTTAATTCAATGTTTCATAAAACTCATCTATGATTTCGCCTTACTAACGCGCAGGTATTAATGTTAAGGTGAAAATTGCAAAATAAGTCATCAAAGAGCTTTGACATGCTATTAGTAGTAGCATAAGACCTGTTCAAAGCAATTAAATCGAAGAAGTTGAGAAGCTGGCACATTTATACTAGATTCGTTTGAAAGAGACACAACCGCTTTTACTCGTAGTTTCGTTAGAAGATGGCTGCTTAAAATCATTGTAACAAATGAATGTACCGGCGCTTAGGTCTTTTTTCAGCTATAGAGTAAATGAAGATGCCGTCTACCAAAGCCGAAGTTATGATATTGCTTCGTTAGTTCGATGCGCTATCTAAGCTAATTAGCAAAATGATCTGACATAGTTCTTGTTAAAACATTGAATTAAATCATACTTTAAACATTTATATAATACCGCGGTTAACTCTATATATATATACTTGAACTGTGTAAGCTTCTTCTCAAAAAAGACAAAGAAAGAATTTGTTGTAAAGGATAATAAATTTCATTTGCATTCGCATTTATAGAGCTGGCTATAATGACACAAAAGATTATCATAACACACAAGAAAAAAAAAAAAAAAAAACTACACACACACACACAAGAAAAAAAAGAAGAAAAAAAAAATTATCACCAAGACACACAATATTTTAATCTGATTTCAAGCATCTAAATCTAACCGTAACTAATGTAATATGTTAAGTGCGTCTACATAAACGCATATAAACATTTAGCCAATCAAGACAATTTGTTTGTTTTCTCAAATGAAATTAATAGGTTCTCTTCCGTAGAATTCATAAAATGTCGTTAAAAAGTAAGCTACAGACACACACACATATATATTTTGTTAACTAGGATAACAACACTAGCAGTATAGTAGCATAGAAGATAGTCAAAGCACTTACTCACTCACTCACTCACTTCTACATTGAAAGCTGTAACCTTTCGACATTTACTTACAACACAATTCATCTAAGATGATGATGATCAGCAAATTTTTTTTTTCTTTCCTTTTTCTGTTAGCTGTCATAACAATTTAGTTTTTGTTGTTATTTTTATTGTTAAGAAACTCACACCTTTCGGTTGAAAGGCCGAAAGACTTGAAACGCAAAAAAAAAAAAAAAAAAAAAAAAAAAAAAAAAAAAAAAAAAAAAAAAAAAAAAAAAAAAAAAAATGACAGTAATCGAGAGAGTTGAGAATTTAGAATTAAGTTGATTACGTTTGTTGGTATGTGAATGTTTGTGTATTTGTGCGTGTGTGTGTGTGTGTGCGTGTGTGTGTGTGTGTGTGTGTGTGTGTGCATTTAAGTTTGCGTTAGTGTAAGAGAAGAGAGTAAATTAACTGGCAAATTTGCGAAACTTCACTAATTTCAGCGAACACAGGTATAGAGATATGCCTTGAAAAGTACAGGTAACCATCGTAAAACATGGTTTTAATTTGAATATGAGTTAAGCATACAACAACAACAACAACAACAACAACAGCGCTGTTATAAGGGCAACCCTAAAGCATGCTTGAGAATTTTTGGAATACCTTCTGATAAGGTTATGATCTAATGTGCCGTTTGGAACTGTTTTGGACAAAATAAAAAGGAGTTTGTCATACGATACGGATAATAATGCATAAAACATGGATTCACCACTGCACTCAAAGAGTCAAAACAGCGGTTAGCCGATGAAAGATTATTGATCATTCTGGATAAACCCAAAAGCCGACTAGAAAGATCATGAAGTTTGTGTTTGGAGAGGCGCAATTTGAAAAGAAAGAAAAGGCTCAATATTGAATCTTATATAGCATTACATACATAGCATTTGAATAACTAAATTGGGATTCCAAGCGACGAAGAAAAGAATGCTCTCTCACTAAGACAGTACGTAAGTCGAATATAACATTAGCAAAAAGGTAAAAAGATGATAATCCTACGGACTTATTGACTGATATATTATATAAAAACTGAAAAGGAATACAGTCAACCCTTACAAAAGTAAATTTCCACCATTTTACTGGTATCATATCTTTTTACAAATATAAGAAAAGATTTCGTCAAGGGAATACGGCATAGCTGTTATGTGTTAAGTTAAGGCCTACAAGTCTTAGTAGACTTAACTGATAGATTAAGTAACCTAAAAAGCAATAGGCCTCTTATTGCGCTCAGCTAATATATGAAATTATCCAAAATGTACTAAGACTTTCGGTACGATCAGCTGATGCGTCAAATAGTCCAAACTGTGTATTAAGCCTTTTGAGTACGCTCAGCTAATATGTGAAATTGTCTAAGACTTTCGATACGATCAGCTGAGGTGTCAAGTAGTCCAAACAGTGTATTAGGCCTNAAACAGTGTATTAGGCCTTTTGAGTACGCTCAGCTAATATGTGAAATTGTCTAAGACTTTCGATACGATCAGCTGAGGTGTCAAGTAGTCCAAACTGTGTATTAGGCCTTTTAGTACGGTCAGTTAATATGTAAAATTGTCTAAGACTTTCGATACGATCAGCTGATGTGTCAAGTAGTCCGAACTGTATTAGGCTTTTTAGTGCGCTCAACAAGTATATTAAGTACTGTAAGATCTGTTGGATTTTAAGTATGCTCTGTTGACGTATTAATTAGTCTAAGATTAGTATTAGGCATCTTAATACACTCAACTGATATAAAATTGCAAGAAATTGTAGAACATAATAACCCATCCAGTATCTAGTCCGTATCTAATCTAAAGGTTTTTCATATTTACTCTAAGTGACAATTAATAAAAAGAAATTTATCTCAAAAGAAGATGTGAATCAAAAGATGATCACAATAAAATCTTAGACAATGAGATAAGCAACCTATTGGACGAGTAGTTAAAATCATGTGATCTTCAAAAATATATACACTCGGCGTAATCTATAAAGCGTAGCGTATGAGATGAGCATAGAGAAGGACAAAACATTCAACGCATTCTATATATAGATGAATGATATAATTTTTCCCGTGACGACTAACGGTAAATAATTACGGTAAATTGTGAAAGATAATGAGCCAAGCGAATTAATAAATAATTTTTACAAGAATTTCTACGTTGATTTAGGGTAAAAGCTTATTCAACTTGCAATCCCTCGTTGTTTAAAGTTCACCTGTACACTAAATGAATTTCATAAAGTAAAAGGATACACAAACAATATATACTTATGTATACATGTATAGAAATTAAGACAAACCACGGCAGCAATAAGAAGCCAGACAGATTGCCAGACATTTCAATGTGGCCTAGCGATTATTCGTATGGTTCTATATAAGAAAATCAGCTACATTTAAACTATCAGAGGAAGAAGAAGAAGAAGGAGGACAACAACAAGAAAACGTTAAGAGATAATCAGGTAAAAAAGAACGGTGCGGTGTTCACGCGGTTTATATATGAAACCGCGTAAAACACAAGAAAATTTTAAACTAAAAATTCCTTATTATTTAGAAGGACTTATTAAGTCCAAAACACACATACATACATACGTACGGTAAACATGTTCATGAATATATGTGTAAAATTTCTGGAAAAATGTACAAATTATTCATTAAACAAAACAAAATGAGTTATTCTTGTTGTTGTTGCTTTTTTAATCCAATGTACCTTAGAATAGACAGACAGACAGACAGACAGACAAACAGCCAGCGAAACGTTTTGCTTGCTTGAGTTGTCAGTAACAGTAATAACATGTAGTAGCAGGTATAACATATCTTTTAGTTAAATAAAAACACTATAATAATACAAAGAAACATGACACACACACACACACACACACATACATAAATGCACACCTTACTATCAATAACCTCAAGGTGAATTAAGGTAAAGTTTATAATGTTTCGTTGTGTATTTATTTGCTTTTCTTTTCTTTTCTCTTCTTTTTTTTTTTTTATTTTATTATGTAGCTAGCAGTGTAGTTCTTTTTTTTTTCTACATTTGTTTGTTTTATAATCGCATTACATACATACGAACATCAATACAACACTGTATGTATGCATATATATTTATTTATTGGTACATATCAGTTAAATGGCAGGGATGCCATTATTCTTAAAAGTGAAAAAAAAAAACAAAATAAAAAAGAAAGGAAACAAAAAGAGCTGAAGAAAAAACGCTGTAAATTCGCAAATTAAATGAATTTCGCTTTATAACACAAGAAATGCGAAATTAGATAAATAAAGAACGAAAACTATTGCCCAACGAAAAGAAAAGTTAGAGTCGGGTAGCGGTGAGCTAGCTTAAGTATTAAAAAGTAATGCTCTCTACTTTGTGAATCTTCTTTTCTGATTTTTTCTTTATCTTATCAAGTTAAATGGCTTCCTTACAACACTCAAGAAACCACATCTAAAAGATTGTGGACTGCTGATAAGTGAGTGACGTCTTTACGCGGTTAATAAATTTCATATTTCAAGTGCATAATATACCACTTAAAGTAGGGGGTCATCATGTAAATTTGCGATAGCCACTTTCTGCGTTAAAGTGCAGGAGATTGTGGCCGTAATTTTTCTTTTTTTTTTTTTTTTCTTAGTGCTAATACAAATTGCAAAGCGACACCAAAATACGTGTCGCATTGCTGGCCGAATTAAAGAGTTTTTATTAAGAGCGATACTTTTGAAAATTAAAAAAAAAAGAAAATACATCTCAATGCATCAAAGTAAAGTGTGGTTTATTTTGAAGCTAAGATGTATTGCACTTGTGTTCCGAGCCAAAAACCTTTCAAATGTCCGTCACGGCTTTGAAGATGCTGAAGCACACAGTTCCCCCAATTGTTAAGCCTTATTTCAGTGAGAAATAATCATCTTTTCAGACGTGACGCAATTTCGTCTTATTGGTCTCGTCCGTACAAAAGATTTTCGTTACTAGAGCAAGAAGACCCCAAAAGTGTTCCACATCAACTGCCATTTAATTCTACAAACATTCAATGTGTAGTAGGGTTTATGGTGCAGCGACTCCTTATTCCTGCTTATTTCTTTCGAGATAGTGAGGAAAGCACCTTTATAGTCTATGGGAATAGCTGCAGATCCATGTTACCCGAATTTTTGTGACAAAGAGATATTGAAAATTTGTGATTTCAGAAAACCGGCGCCACTGATGCTACATTTGATTTGCTTAGGTTGCAGTTTGGTAGCCGGGATTATCTCAAGACATGGTTTTGTGAATTGACCTGACCGTTGCGCCCAAGTGATTTAATATCAATGGACTTTCCCCTTAACGCTACACCAAAGTCAAAGTCTACTCTGACATGCCACAAACTTTGAAACATTTGGAGTCGAACATCCGTCGAGGTAGAGCGCAGGCATGCCGTAAATAAAGGTCGGAACCATCGTTTTCGTCAGTGTGCTCTAAACCTTTAATGGACATTTCAACCATACTTTTTTTCGAAATTTGACTGCAATTCGTAATTTTAAAAATAACACACCATTTATTTTGATATTGAGTTGAGTTATTTTTTCTATAAATTTTTCAAAAATATCACTCTTAATGAAAAACTTTATATTTCTCAAACTTCGTCTGAATTCTCAATCAATATACTTGAAATCCCAACTGTAGATTCATAATAACAGATAGCAGTGACGCATGGTTATGGTTATGTAAATTAATTGACCCGAAGATTTTTCAGATTCCTATCCAATTTTTTTTTTTGCAAGATTCCACTTTGTTCATCAAGATTGTTCCCTTCAACAGTCTTAGCACCATTCCTATTATTATTATTATTATTATATTCTAGACTAATGAAATCAATTCTAAGATTAGAGAGATGAAAGCACTATCAGCATAGCCTAAGAGCTCGTTGATGTTTTTTCATTTATTGGCTGTGAAAAAACTCCAACGCAATGAGATTTGAACCCAAGTGTACTGACTCGCTAGAGGAGCTTCTTAACAACTCAGCCACAGTTGCTTCTAGCGTAATTTCTAACGTTTCAATGTTTCAAGACTTGCAAAATATGCTTCCTTAAGAGGAGTTTTTTAATTTTATGTAAACCTCTTTTCATGAAGAAACCTTCGGAAATCTACAAACAGGCAATGGCTGCTGGCAGTTGGCTATGAGTGTGTGAAAACAATTCGAACTTCAGTTCATGCAAAATTCGTCAATGCAGCTCATGCAATTTTGCCATTGTAGCCGAACTGTGACAGGATGCTTTGTCCGACTATGAGTAAATGCAATTGGTATCCATTCAGAAAAGAGCTTAGAGTTATCTTTAGCATGTCATTATGCTTAATTTTTTGATTATCGAGAGGTGAATGCAGATGAGCTTTTTTCTGTGTTACCTTTTTAGATATTCGATGGCACATACAGTGATGGCGTAGATTCCTGCTTGGAATATGGAGGGACTATATCCCAATGGTATGACGGCATATGCCTGCCTCAGTATCTCTATTTTCCACTTTTGAGCCGTCAAAATACCACTTTGTGCTTTTACTCCCTATTGTTCATAATCTAGGCTACTATCCCAGATTCTTCCTATTCGTACACTTTGAAACGGTGAGACAACATGTTTTACTTTTGTATGGTCTGTTATCTTGACGAAATGTTCGTCTTCGTACATAGGTCCGGTATCTTGACATCTTCATACTTCTAATCTGCCCTTAAGATCTCCCCTGGTTTTAATTTATCAATAATATATAACTTACAATGCGTTGTAGTTGTAATTCTATACTTGATAGTCGTTTTTCATTCAAATTAGTTTGCTGCTCCCTTGAGAGTAAATTGTTTTTTTTTTCTCTTTAAATAAATTACTACGCTGGCAATCTTGGCTTCAAAGCAAAGAAATATTTTTTGTGTGTATGTAAGTGAATTAAGAGAGAAAGAAAGAAATATCGTACGTTAAGTATCTTCATATCATTATACTCAGTAGCAATGACAAACATTTGGATCTTGAGCTTTTGTTGTTGTTATTACACAACAAATATATTTAAAAGAAAAGGTTTCGTATTCTGTGCACGTGATGTCTGTATAAGTAGACAAAATTTTTGTTGTTATTTTCGCTCTTTCAAATGCATAATGCAAATATGAACATTTAAATTAATTAACGGTTGTTGTTTAATACGATAACAAAAAATGTAAAAAAAAAAAAAAAAAAAAAAAAGAATGCTTTCAGAATTTAAAGAAACTCGTGCGCTTTAAATGAAAGGGTCGTCATTCAAAGCGAAAAACTAATCAAGAAATAAAAACGAAAATCATGGTAACGGTCAGTAATGACCTAAGTTGACGCACGCACATTAGTATTAACGGCAAGAGAATCTCAACTTAATTCTTTAAAAAAAGAAAAAAAAATTAAAAAAAAAATCGTGGAATAAAATTGAAAAAAAAAAAACTAATCAAAATATTACCGTTTTCTTAGGTAATAAAATGTCTGGCAAACTTTGGTGTTCGCTTGAAATGATATTTAATTGAATCTAAATGTGATTTAGTTAACCTTAATAAAAACTGGTTTTTATACGTTTAGAAGATTATCAGAATTATAGTTTTACTGCACTATAAAGAGGTTAAATAATGTATAAATGCAGGGCAATATGCTCGCGCCTTATATTTGGTATCATTTTAAAGAGAAGTTTAACTATTTAATTATGTAACCCCCCCATCTCGAAAGAGACATAAACAAAAGTTCTTTGAATTAAGACAAAAAAAAGTCATTTTGTTTTTGTCTAAATATTTATTGGACAATACTTATGGATTGCTAGGGGATATAAAAAAAAAAAGAAAAAATTACTAGAGATAACAGTTAAACTTTTGCAACTATGCGGGGGATGAGACGATTCACGATACATGATGATGCAGTATCAAATTACTTCCACCCTAAATCATCCAAGATTCTCTTAGAACGAATTTGCTTGAAATTGAATTAGAAAATCAAAGTGCAATTCTCAAAACAATAGTGATTAAAATGAAATTGTTGTTGTACTGGCTGGATAAGATAAATAAATCCATTATTTCGAAATCGGTAGCATTTCGAATGTGCTTAACAAGGATGAGTTGATATCGTGTTGATGAAAAAAAAAGAGAAAAACAAAGAAAAAAATCCTAGTTATTCGCTGCTATCCCTTGCTATTATATCTCATACAATCAATCTATTAATCACTAGCTTGTTTACTATATTTAGTTTGCGAAATAAATCTAATATGGATTTCGCACATATGTTTTATATATTGTATCTACTGAAGATGGACAAAATAATTTGAACAGCTGAAATATACACAACAACGCTATACGCAGCCTTTACATAAATTTCAGTTTTTTGGGGTTTTACCGCCGTACTGTTTTTGTCGAAACATGCTATACTTAAGTAAGGTCCTCAATAACTGTACCTTTTTGTACAGTCCTTCTATCCCATAATCGAATCCGGTTATATGAAATCTGCAAGCTCGACTGGAGGCTTGAATATTTATTCTTCCATAGTTTCCATTCTGACTTTATCTGGTACCACGGGTATCAGGAGCCCCCAAAGTAATCTTCCAGCTTTGGCCTGACAACGACAACGGCCTAGTGCGAGAGTTTCGTGGTGGCTATAGTTAGTCCTTCTATCCCATAATCGAATCCGATTGTATGGAATCTGCAAGCTTGACTGGAGGCTTGAATATTTATTCCTCCATAGTTTCCATTCTGACTTTATCTGGTACCACGGGTATCAGGAGCCCCCAAAGTAATCTTCCAGCTTTGGCCTGAGAACGACAACGGCCCAGTGCGGGAGTTTCGTGGTGGCTGTAGTTAGCCCAAATTGCGGGAAGAGCCAGCTTACTGGTTCGCTTGTGGAGTTGCACTGCAGCCGAGTGCCTCACCCATAGAAAGGTACAAGTTTTAGATGGGCCTCGCTCGCACCAGAGAGGAGGAACACGATCCATAACGTGCCTCTATTTGGAACTTGGGGACTGATTATCTTTGAGGTGCTAAGTGTAAGATCCACACTCCGTGTGTTATCGGACACCGTGGGACTAAGCTTTCACAAAAGGAACCCACGTCAAATTACTAAGTAAATGTTGAATTCTGCTGCGATTTTTGTTGTGGTATTTGTGTGTTGTCTGGACACAATCCTTTCTAACGTAGGTCGATTCCTGTTAGTTAATTTTGAGCTTCGTCTACTATTTCTCTTCGCCAATAATGTTTTACCACGTTTTATGAATGTTATCATTTCGTGGAAGCTATCACTTGTGAAATATTAAATAGTTCAGTACCGATCGGTCGATCCAGAATTTGAATCGTTTTAAACTTCTCTGCCTCTCTGTTCGGTTGTCTGCCGGATGTTTCTCCGTAACTCCAGAAAGACTTAAGATAATCTCACTTATTATACCAATCAATCGATTTAGAGTCTGAGTCGTTTTAAACTTCTCTGCTATCTGCCTGATGTCCGTCCATGTATTTTTGTGTTTAACTTTTAGGTTGGTATTTTTGAAACATTTAGACCAAAATTTGATGGTACCCAGACCCAAAGACGAACGCTATTGAAAACGGATTCGAGGGAACCACTCCCAAACATTCCCCGTAGAACGCTTCATTAAAAAAAAGTCCTTATATGAAAAAAATGAAATTTCTAATATTTGTCCACAATAACCGGCAGAAGCTGGTATTTTGGTAATTGAATGGGTCAGTTCCTTTAATAAAAAGGTCTAATTTTAACTATTTAAGTCTACTTTTTACACCCTACTACCACTTATAAGAATTCTAAAGAAAAATAAATCCTTATGTGACCAAAATGGGCAAATCGGTCCCTAATAGCTATGACATCTGAAAATGAACTGCGCCAAATTTCCACTACGTCGGTCTATTTCTTGGACATTACCAGGTATAAGATTTTAGGTGGCAACAAAGTCCAATTTTTACTATTTTACTTTACTTTACTTTAATAGCAGTAATAGAATTATAAGATGTTTGACCGAAAAATTAAATTTGTTAAATTTGGACTACGCCCTAAATCCCTAAGGAGTTATATTTTTTGATAAAAAGTAAATGAAGAAGTGTGTTAAGCGAACTGGTGTAGGGTATTTAACGACTGGATTTATCCGATAATACTATTTTCAGTTATTCTTATATATGACACTCAGGTATAACTGTCATGTATCCCGCTAATGAACTATAAGAACGAAACCCTACCGTAAAACCGTCATCATCACAAATATGTTCTTATGATTCTTATCAGATTAAGTTCGCAAATTGGCAAAATCCAGCATAAGAATTTTCTCTATCAAAATTTTTTCTGAAACTAAAAATTAGCCAAATCTTCCAAAAAAAAAGACCATATAAATATAGCGCATACGAAAATCGCTTTTAGTTTGCGGAATTATCTACATACCAGTTAAGAAAAATGTCGAAAATTGCGACATATAGTTTGAATATAAAAAAATAGGAAAAGACGGGCAGACAGGCAGACCGATAAGCTTAAATCGATTCAGAAATCAATTTTCAATCGATTCAGAAAAGCTGAATCTATCTTAAGGCCTTCTCATGATTAGTATACCATATACCAAAAGTGATGTAGTATATATGTAGAGTATTAAAAAAAAAAATTTTTCCGAATTTTATTGAGTTCCATATAATCAGCTAATATCTTGATGGGATTAATTAGTTCAATATAAGAAGCGGGGTTAACAATCGCTTCTCACGATTGAGATCAAAGCAGTATTTTTCGCGTTAAGCATTATCCGTTCTTTCTTTCGGTCTTTCATAGCATTTACACCCCAAACTGTTTATATTATTATTAACCAAAATGCAGTCAACCTGTTAATTAAGTTTGAATGTGAAAACATAGAGTTATACGCGAAACGATTGACATTAAAACTTTCGAAAACAAATTTGCCATTGCAGATAATGTGAATTAAAATGTTTTACTCCCTTCACTTGACACTTGTTTTCAACATAGCGTACGCTAACGCTTTCGTGCTTCATTAAAAACGCACTTAATTCCATTCCTTTTCCTTTTATTTACAAAATTCTACTTTGAACAGAGAAGACAACGGATGTAAACACGTGTTAAAACTGTTGCTACAGCTACGCGCTAATGGTTGTCAAAATTTACGACTGTCATAAATTATGCTGAAGTTATTTCAGGAAAAAAGCAAAAAAAAAAAAAAAAAAAAAAAAGGTCAAAGAATTAGTGAAAAACGAATTTATCATAAATAAAAGGAAATGAAATCATTTTCTGTAAAAATTCGTAACGCTTTCAAGGTTAGTTTAAAATTAAAAAAAAAAAAAAAAAAAAAAACCCCAAAAGAGGGCAAAAATTTCCCAAAATTTTAAAAAAAAAAAAAAATAAAAAAAAAAAAAAAAAAAATAAAAAAAGTGTTGGAAATTTTAAAGAAACATTAAAAAAAAGAAAAGGGAAAAAAAGGTCAAAGAATTAGTGAAAAACGAATTTATCATAAATAAAAGGAAAAGGAATGGAATTAAGTGCGTTTTTAATGAAGCAC
>KK351052.1:701906-730168 GCA_000671755.1 Glossina brevipalpis | reverse complement strand
TTTGCAATAAAATTTTAATTGTATAGAGAGGATAAAAAATAATATGAATACAATCTTGTTGCATGTTGGCAACACTGCTTCCGCGTAAAAAAATAATATGAATACAATCTTGTTGCATGTTGGCAACACTGCTTCCGCGTAAATAATGCGTTTTATTTACGTGGCAAATAGACGCGTATAGTTTATATAGGAAGTCTTGTAGATAATACATATATGTGATTGATTGGCGACGCTTAAAACAATCCATCGGTGAAAAGTGTGATCTCTTAGACTTCGAAAAAGGACAAAATGTTAATGCCCGGCTAGCAGGAACGTCTGTAATCAAAAACACTGAACTGTTTAACTGTTTAACTGAACAACAGTATCCACTGTAAAGACAACATGCGCAAAACGATGTAGAACACTGTCGATGAAGAGTAATAATAACCGAAGCCCAAAGCAACCAGACAAAAGTGACACAGAAGTACTGAACATTCACGTGACGCGCTTGCAAAATCTTTTATAACTTCAGATATTCAGGTTTTTTTTATTGTCTATCCCTTCTACGATATCACAAATGATGGTCCAATACCTTATTAATAAATAAATATTGTCTATATGTCACATATGCTCATATTATTTTGACCATTCCCGAGAGGTGCACAAAATCGACTCAAATCGTATGTGAATTCCTTCATGATGTTCCTGTTGCTATGCTTTAATCTATAAATTCACATACGGATTTCGTCTACAGGCATACGTATGCAAACATATATTTTTACATATATATATATATTCCATATAACACATCACTCAATAAGTTCGTAGGATGACATACGGACATCCTTACTCTTTACGAATCCCTATGTGACTTAGATAGTATCAATATTTAGGCGAAATATGTCCGAAATATATCATGACACGGCAAACATTAGTTAAGAGATCACAATTTCCTTAGTCATACCATTCAAACCAAAAATCGATTTGAAAAGGTAGTTATGACAACTCTTCTCTATTAAAAATAACAATTTGTCAGTGATTTGGTAACTTTAAACGTGATTCTACAGACATATTAATGATGCTGACCGACCACTCTGGTCGTCCGAATTCGATAGTTGTTCATTTAGAAAACAGAAAAAATCGTTTTAGAAGACCGGATAGCTGACCCCCTTAATGATGATACAGGAAGCAATGTATTTGCCATCTTTCATGAACTTTTGTCCAAGCTCTGAGAAAGCTCTGTTCGAAGTTAGTAACGGTACCGCATTTATTTACTTCTGACTAAAACCAATAACTATAATGATTCAAAGCACTGTTTGGAACTGTTTTGGGTGATATAAAAAAAGATTTTTGTCATGAGGTATGTACAAACAAAATGGATGAAAGACGGATTCATCACTATACTTTAAAGTCAAATCGGCAATCAGCCGATGAAAGCCGATGAAAACCGATCAAAATTTCAAAAGTTGATTGGCAAGTTCAAAGCATCCCCATTTTTGTTGAAATATAGTAGATTATTCATTGATTACCTTGGCAAAGGGACTAAGGATCAATAGTGAATATTATTAGTACGTTTGAAGGACGAAATTGGAAGAAAAGAAAAAAAGTCCTAAATGAAGAAAAGAAACCACGGTAATGGACAATGGCAAAATAGAAAAAATCCTATGAACTTATTGAGTGTTCGAGATATAGATATATAAATATTTACATAATGTAATATATATAATGTAATATATACATACATATTTTTGTAGATATATATGTGGATGTGTGTACATATGTATCTATATATACAGATATATACATATATATATATTCATATCGTTATGTTGATGTTTCGTTATAATACATTTATGCAACATCTACAGGAAGCGCAACAAATTCATAGCACGACGCATCCTTTGTTCAGTCAGACTGTTCTTTGAGTGTTTATTTTATGTTGTTGAGTCAGGACAATGACTCTGCCTAACAGGATGTTTAATATCAGCACAAAACCGTAACGCTGCAATATTTTTTAAATAATAATAATCATTACAAAAAAAAAAAAAAAAAAAAAAAACAGCCTTCCATCTGTCTTTCAACGTATTGCGACATCAAGTCTGAGCAAAATTGCAAAAAACAACAAAATCGATAACGTCAATATTTATATGTATTACGAAAAATGAAAATTCATCCAGTGGCTTGCATATTTTGTTATTTAGTTTAATAAGGGGTGCATAAATTTTGAAACAGAAACGTCAAGTATCTAGGCACACACACAAGCACACAAGGGTAATATAATCATACGTCCGTAAGACTAACGTAGTTAACTTGTACGTTGTCCATCAAATCAATTCTAAACAGTTTGTTTATTGAAGAAAACTTTTTTTTTAATTACATCCACAAAGTCATGTTTTCTTAACTGAATTGATTGATTGATTGATTGATTATTGGTTTTATATTCAATCTAACCTCATTTTCTTTATTGACTGGAACTGGAACAACGTTTTATTGTCTTTTAGATTTCTTAGGGTAAGTTATGCTTATATTTAGAAGGACTTAGAAGATAGACTCCTCTTTTATTGCATCGATCGATTCACAATTCTCTTTCTAAATCGATTTAAACTTGTCTGATGTTCTATCTATCTATCGGATCTGATCTGATCTGTCTATATATTCTTGCGTTGAATCTACAGATCGCAATTATTAAGATATTTTGACAACATATGGTATAATGACGTGTTTTTGCCCAATAACGAATGCAATTGAAAATGGATTTGACCGAATCGTTTTTATTATTACCACTCCTGATATAACGCCTTATTTGAAAAGGATCTTTATATGAAAAAAATTCAAATTTGCTAAAAATCAATTGCATTTTTTGCTCATATAAAAACTCTCTTCAAATGGAACACTGTATAAAGAGTGGTCGTAAAAATGGTCCTAAGGTCCATTTTCAAAAGCGTTCACCCCTAGGCCAGAACATATCAAATCCCGTCAAAATACCTCTCTCTCTCTATCTCTCTATCTATCTATCTCTCTCTATCTCTATCTATCTCTCTCTCTCTCTCTCTCTCTCTCTATCTCTCTCACTCTCTCTCTCTCTCTCTCTCTATCTCTCTCTACCGCAAGAATATATGGATTGACAATGGATGGGCGGACAGACAAGGTTAAATGATTCTGAATGAAAGTGGTGCAGAGTATAATGATAAGAAAGTGATGAAGGAGAGTGAAGCTTTAATATGTTAAAATTGTTAAAGGCAATTGGACAATTTTTTAAATTTTCTACCCTATAAAGTTTAATATTTACCACTTTATGGTAAAAATTATAAGAAGTAATGATATTAAGGAATCATTTTTATCACAATATACTTAAATTTGGACCAACTTATTACATAAAAACTTACTTTTCATAAGGAAGATTATATGAGAAATGGTTCAAAAAATCGTTCCATCCGATCCAAATCATTCATATGAATTTTTGATATAAAAAAACTATAAAAGCTCTTTTCGAATGAGACGATATACGGGAAGTGATTTTAAAAATGTTTCGATAGGATCCATTTTCAATATCGTTCATCAAATCTCAGCATGCCGAATTTCGTCAAAATATCTCAGAAATTCCGTTATGCAAATTAAAAACAAATTTAAATAGACAGACATTAGAGAGACGTAAAGGCTTACATTGATTGATTCGGAAAATGATTCCGAATCGATAGACATGACATAAGGTGGGTGTATATCTTAAGCCTATGTTAAGTTTATCTTAAGGTGTTACATAAATCCGAATAAACTTATAATAACCTGTACTTATATCAGTGATATAGGATATATAAAAACAGAGTATTGAAAAACTTGTACCCCTGATCATACCACAGTGCAAAATCTTTATCTCTTATGATGTTATAAAAATGCTTTTCCTGTGCCAGTTATGAAAATTGAAGATCGTGAAGTTGCTCTTTTATTATTTTAATTATTAACTTTAAATTTTTAAAACTTATGATATATTTCATCAATTAATTGAATAATCGTCTCTGTGGTTTTTACATTTAATCGCTCTTTGACATTTTAACAATATTTTGGTAAAAATTATGTAGATTTAGGTAATCTCTCTTATGTTTCACTAGTAAATGAACACATAAACGTCCTGTAAGTAAGTAATTGAAACTTCATAATCATAATTAGTTCTTCTAGATTAGATCCTTTAAGAGAAGAGATCTTTTAGGATTTTTACCAGAGTATCGCCGATAAAATTATGAATAACATTAGAGAAAGGGTTGAGAAGAAATGCAAAAATTTTGATTATGGGAACATTTTTCGCGACGATTAAATAAAAACCTGTGTCAAACGAAATCATTGCGATTTTCCTTGAATAAACACGTATATATCATATCGTATCATATTCATAAGTAAATCTAAAGATTGCAATGATATTTGACATTGATATGAAATAGAGAGGAGAAGGAACCGTTAACATAGAGGATGCCGAAAATGTTTGACACATGTACAGCGGAACAGTGACACATATACAAGATATTCTTATTCTTATTCCCCATCATTCGTGGGGATGCCCTCATTTCAATTGACGATTAGAAGGAAGTGAGAAGAGAGGCACAACTGCATAGCTGCAGCTTGGGAAGTGTATGCTAGATCGGTATATGTTACGTCTTTACCAATCGAGTATTCACTATGTAGTTGCGGCCACAGGTCATTGAAGTATGGTGTGACGGTTGTCTATAACTGGGGAATGGCTCAGGGCTCTCCAGAATAGTCCGTCCCAAGAAAATTTATTGTAAAAATGATAACACGGGACTTTCAGTTTGATCTCGAATGTTATTTATTCTTTATTTAATCGTTTCCGCCTTATTATTAACAATCTAGCAGCGCAGGCCACAGAAAAAGGAATGATGAAAAACTCGTGGGAGGAAAATAAAACTCGAGGACGAAAAAAAAACTCGATGAAAGGAAAAGGGAAAACGGAAAAACCAACACAGTGGGCTAGTCACGTTAATGATAATTATGCTGACTGTTGTGGGTTTCTCGACTGGTTTTACAATGACGCGGGTCTCTCGACTGGTTTTCACAATGACGCGGGTTCTCGATGACGCGAGTTTCTTCACTGGTTTTACAATGACGCGGATTCTCGATGTCGCGGTTTCTTGACTGGTTTTACAATGACGCGGGTTCTCGATGACGCGGTTTCACAACGGCTGCTGTTTGTAAAAAGGCATTTGATTGACGGGGGCTCTCGACTGGGTTTCACAATGACGCGGGTTTCTCGACTGGTTTCACAATGACGCGGGTTCACAACGGCTGCTGTTTGCAAAAAGGCATCTGATTGACGCGAGCTTTCGACTGGGTTTCACAATGACGCAGGTTTCTCGACTGGTTTCACAATGACGCGTGTTTCCTGACTGGTTTTACAATGACGCGGGTTTCACAACGGCTTCTGTTTGCAAAAAGGACTCTGATTGATGCGGGTTCTCGATGACGCGTGTTTCTTGACTGGTTTTACAATGACGCGGGTTCACAACGGCTGCTGTTTGCAAAAAGGCATCTGATTGACGCGGGCTCTCGACTGAGTTTCACAATGACGCGGGTTTCTCGACTGGTTTCACAATGACGCGTGTTTCCTGACTGGTTTCACAATGACGCGTGTTTCCTGACTGGTTTTACAATGACGCGGGTTTCACAACGGCTGCTGTTTGCAAAAAGGACTCTAATTGATGCGGGTTCTCGATGACGGGGGTTTCTGTAGAAGAATACCGTAATTACTTTAACAGCAGCGATGGGTGGGTCTTTTGAGGAAAGTTTGTTGGGGAAAGCTACTGAAAGCTACTTCCAGGAGAGTCTCAGTACGAAGGACTACCAGCCTGCTCCACACCGATCCCTCAAGTGAGCATTCAAGAACCTCCACTCAATTCAAGGGAATCCTACGAGAGAAGGACTGCCAGCCTGCTTCACTCGGAGCTTTCCCGTGAATCTACTAAAGCTATTGACTTACCACAATGGCTGTTGTTAGCAAAAAGGACTGAATATTAATTTTTGCTGGATTTTTATACCTTTTTGTGGCTGCGCTGCTTTAGAAAATCAATATAATACATGTACATGTATACACTAACACAGATGCATAACTATGGCGTGATCATTCGTTTTATAGATGGTTATATATATGTTTGCTTTTGTTAATTTAACTTAGAAAAAACTGAGGATTAACGGTTCTAACTGTTCATCCTTTAATGCAAATCGATTTAACAAAAACAATGTATATTAAAATTGAAATAAACAAAATGCGTCTTAGGCAATAATGATAAATAAACGTATATTATCATAAAAAGAACAGTTAGAAATGAAGAATAACAAATAAAGATGTTAAATGCTCGTAACGAGGCGAATGCTTCGTTACAATGGTATAAGGCTTTGAATCTCAAATATGCCGAATTTGATAATTACTTTTTTTTTATCTACTAACCTATGCTCTAGCTAGTATTAAGACGAATACTTGAAACATTTATTACGAAAATTGACAAGATAGGGACCATATTTGACTATAAAGCCGACTTTCTCAATATTTATTCACCATGCAGAATTGTAAAACAGAGCATAGATAAAATCGATCGACCTACATCGTGTACCTACATTGTATATGAATATCGTATATTACACCATAACATACCATAAGCATCGCATTCCTGATAAAACAATAACCGTAGAAAACAGCAGTTATTTTTTCAAACTAAATACATACAATCGTAAAAATGCCCGTCCTTGTTACGAACAAAAATGACGGCATCAAATACGATATTATATTCGTTTTTTTTTATATAGTGGATAGACGAGATAATATGAACACTATGTAATATACTACAATCTTGTTGCCATGCTGGCAACGCTGCTACCGCGAAAATAGTGCGACGCGTGTCAAGCCTTGCAGGTTATATTTCAGTGTATTACACTTTATTGTTCTATGGTGATTAAAACAAGTGATCGGTGATTTCGAAAGAAAGCAAATCATTCCTTCTGGGTTATCGGAAGCGTCTTTTCACGAGCCTCTGTATCCACGGTAAGGGCAGAATAAAGAAAGCCTGGTAAAATATCATCGGCTAAGAAGAATAGTGGACGAAACCCAAAATCAATTAACTAGAA
Organism: Glossina brevipalpis; assembly: GCA_000671755.1. Taxonomy (NCBI): domain Eukaryota; kingdom Metazoa; phylum Arthropoda; class Insecta; order Diptera; family Glossinidae; genus Glossina; species Glossina brevipalpis. Next base: position 723,064 of record KK351052.1, on the reverse strand, counting down.
CTGATGAACATTAGAAAAGTTTGTGGGTAAACAATATAAAACTAACGCATCGAAAATGACAGCAGATCTCAACATTCACTTGAGCAATACTGTTTCGAGAAAAGAAAGAACAGTACGGCAGAAGCTTCGTAAGGCTAACATTCAGCGGCTGCAATTGCGAAACTCCTTTATAAGGCCAATTGTTCATATTATATTGTCCATCCCCTGTACATTTCTTACGTTTACCGTTTTACGTTGTGCGACTACTAATGTCCACATATATTACTGTAATATGAAGCTATTCAAAATTTTAAGGAATAACTCAAATTCCGACTTACCTTTTTAGAGCTTTTTTCAATTTCTTTTTCGAAATCCGTTAGAGGAGTTAAAGTAACGGTAACGTCTTTAATAAGATCACGAAAGGAACTGAAATATCAGTGGAAATAACAAAATAATAAATGTTATGGTAAATGATTTAAAAAAGTTTTTTTTTTTTTTTTTTTACAACTTACCCATTGACTTCATCGGACATGGAATTTATTTTTGAATCATTTTTTCGTTTTTTTGCCACAAATGGAGCGGATGATACTGACGATAGAGTAGAAGAGGAAGAGTTATTATTATTTAAATTCGAACTATTGCTAAGAGGGATGTTTGATGATACGTTCGCTGAGTTATTAGTGAAAGTCTTAGAAAGTGAACTTAGATTTGCAGCCGTCGATGAGGCATTCATTGAGTTTAAAGATTCCTTAGAAGTGTTCGAAGTGAAGATATTATTATCATTATGTAAATCGCTAACAAAACTCGTTGAAGAATTATTTGTTGTTAGCGCCTGAATAGAGGACCCTCCTTTCATGATTTCTTTAGATGCTGTAGTAGAGGTATTGGCCGAAGAAGTAACAATTAAATTAACACCGCTAGTAGAGGAATGAGAACTGTAAGCCATTGCATTTGTAGAGTTAGAGGACAAATTTTGTACATTTGTTGAATGATCGTTACCAAAGGAATTTCCTGACGTGTTACTAGAATTGGCTGAACTAGTGTTTATTGCTGTTGAATTCGTATTTGTGGATGTCGAGATATTATTACTATTGCTACTAACGGTATTGTTATTACTGCTGTTTATATCTTGCTTACTTTTCGAAGATTTTGACGATTTATCTCGAGAGTCCCGCGAAGATGAGAATGTTGACGAATAGTTATCCTTTTCTTTATCCTTACTCGAACTGGAATTTTTACTTAAATTTTTAGTATGCTTACTTTCTTTGTCCTTATAATTGCTCGAACTACTTGAAGAATTTTTCAAATTAGTTGAAGAGGTGGTGCCAGCACCACCGCCAGACAAAGATCCAGCTATTCCAAAGATGGTTGCGTTATTTACAGATGAAGAAGCAGTTGAACTCACAGATAAATTTAAATTACTTGAGCTCCCTATACCGCTCGATAAATTACTACTCGTTACGCCATGCAGCGAACTATTTAAATTTCCCGTCGAGATTGCTGTTGCATTCGCTGCAGACGCCGAAGATGATGTTGTAGATTGTTTGCTGGTGTTCGATGATTTACGCTGTTTGGAGGACGATGATGAAGAAGCAGAATTCAAATTACTGGTATTAATTTTAATACTAATGGCTGCAGAAGTTGTTGAAGCAGAAGTATTAGCATTTGTATTGGAATCTATTTCCTTCTCAGGGGAAGAAGCAGAGTCCGAAGAGCTATCACGACTTATAGGCTTATATGGAGGTATAGTCTTGACATTCCCTCCTTTCTTAAGTTTACTATAATGATGCTGACAATATCCACAGTATTTAACATTATCCAAATAATTGCCAGCTTCCTCACACAACAAACCCAAACTTTGAGCGCAAGTTACATGAAATTGTTGTTTACAATTTGATTTATTGCATTGCATACATGCTCCAACAGTAGCACGATTACTTTTACCAATATCCTGACAGATATAACAGGCTAAAAATGAAAAAAAAAAAAAAAAAAAAAATATTTTGAAAAAATTATTTTCTCTTTAACAAGCAAATATTTTCATAAAAACTTACTTTTTCCATAACGCTCTTGTGGTATTAATTGCAATATTATAGGTTCCATGGTAGTAACATTACCGAAACGTACTTCTGGTATATAGAGGGCACAGACAACGTGTGCCCAACCTTGATTATCGGTCTTTTTTAAAGCACCATCCCTTGAGGGACATAATTCACAGCGCACACGCGTTGATCTCTCTTGACTTTCACATTTACGACAATACCAAGGTCCAGTAGGTACTGTAACAATACCGTAACATGCCTGATGTACGGCGACAGTACAATTTTGACCATCACAATATACGAGCGGATTTTCAGGCCAACCACGCTCATCAGAACAAACACAACAGCCGCCGACCATCTCCTTCATTGTGGTCTGAAATTGTCTTTTACGCTTGCGTGAATCTATTTTTGTAGCGATGCTTCATAACCAGGTAAGAAGAAAAAAATTGATTTTTGTCCAATATATTTAGAAATTAAGGATCTGATGATGAACTAGAAATAAAAGAAAAACTAATTTATAGATAAACAAAAATCAACAACAGTTTTTTTAATTGAGATTAAATCTATAATTTTGAATACGGGCGACATATTATTATAGGTGGATACAAAGGATAGATAAAATAACCTGAACAATATTTACAAATATTGTATCAGAATTGTGGCCAGACAACACAAAAATTGTAGCGAAAAATGCAATAAAAGAACCCACAACAGAACACTCACTTAAGTACAACGGAATATTTCGACAAAAACTGTACAATGGGAGATCCACAAAGCAAACATTCGTGAAGGAACTACAATTGCGAAACCCTTTATAAGGTCAGGTGTTCATATTATTTTGTCTATACCCTGTATTATTATTTTTTCCGTAATTCCTTCCATTAACATTATTTTGATAGCATTGCTTTATATCTGCACAACCAGTTCCACACTTTTGAAATGAAGTCACAGTATACAGTTTATTGAACTTTTTGAAAACTTGAAAATTCCTTAGAACAAAAGGTTACAGAAAAAAACATAAAATTTTCTAATTTTATATTCAAAACAGCCGGCAATAATTTACCTACACTCTCACTCACACAACATATAAAAAACAAACACACTTAATGTATATAGACCAAAAATGCTTATATGTGTACATAAATTTTATTATTGGGTTAGGAGGTTAAAGTTTTTGGACGATGAAGAAACTTCAAAGTTTTGAGGGCGATGAAGAAATTTCTAAGCTTTGGGGCGATGAAGAAACTTCAAAGTTTTGGGGCGATGAAGAAACTTCAAAGTTTTGGGGTGATGAAGAAACTTCAAAGTTTTGGGGCGATGAAGAAACTTCAAAGTTTTGGGGGCGATGAAGAAATTTCTAAGTTTTGGGGTGATGAGGAAATTTCTATATTTTGGGACGATGAGGAAATTTCTATGTTTTGGGGCGATGAAGAAATTTCTAAGTTTTGGGGTGATAAGGAAATTTCTATGTTTTGGGGCGATGAGGAAATTTCGAACTTTTGTGGCGAGGAGGGAATTTCTACGTTTTGTGGCGATAAAGAAATTTCGAAGTTTTGGGGTGATGAGGAAATTTCTATATTTTGGGGCGATGAGGAAATTTCTATGTTTTAGGGCGATGAAAAAATTTCTAAGTTTTGGGGCGATGAAGAAATTTCTAAGTTTTGGGGCGATGAAGAAATTTCGAACTTTTGGGGCGATGAGGAAATTTCTATGTTTTGGGGCGATAAAGAAATTTCGAACTTTTGGGGCGATGAGGGAATTTCTACGTTTTGTGGCGATAAAGAAATTTCGAAGTTTTGGGGTGATGAGGAAATTTCTATGTTTTGGGGCGATGAAGAAATTTCTAAGTTTTGGGGCGATGAAGAAATTTCTATGTTTTGGGGCGATGAGGAAATTTCTATGTTTTGGGGCGATGAAGAAACTTCAAAGTTTTGGGGTGATGAGGAAATTTGTACGTTTTGGGGCGATGAGGAAATTTCTATGTTTTGGGGCGATGAAGAAATTTCGAAGCTTTGGGGCGATGAAGAGATTTCTATGTTTTGGAGCGATGAGGAAATTTTTATGTTTTGGGACGATAAAGAAATTTCGAAGTTTTGGGGCGATGAGGAAATTTCTATGTTTTGGGGCGATAAAGAAATTTCGAAGTTTTGGGGCGATGAGGAAATTTCTATGTTTTGGGGCGATGAAGAAATTTCTAAGTTTTGGGGCGATGAGGAAACTGCACGTCGGAGCGCACTATAGTCAAAACTGTGAAGTTTGAAGAACCTGCATTTGAAACAGATTTCTTAAAGCCCACACATCGTTGATACGCACACCCGTTTGTGCTGTTAGTGAAAGCATAAAAGAAGATCCAAATTTATTCATTACACCGCTCAGAGCATATCTTATAAAATTACGCTAAATTAAGAACTGAACGGCCGACCATACGCTGATTGGTTGCTCGAATAACAGCGTTTTGATTTTGCGCATTGAATTTTCTTTGGTGACGAGGCTCATTTTTCGCTTGGCGAATAAGTCAACAAGCAAAATTATCTCATCTGAAATAGTGAAACCACACAAGAAACTATCAGAAAACCCTTGCATTCCCAAAAAGTCACTGTATATGTGACATTTGGCTTGGACGTGTAATAAGCCCGTACTCTGTTTAAAATGACTATGCGACAAAAATCTACAGTCACGTCATTGCAAATCTTTTTCTTTTTGGGTGCAATTAAAGGTATGTTGTTTCAGCAGAACGGTACCAGAAGCTACACAACACTCTCTTTTGGTATTATTGCGCGGGCATACTCCCACGTTTTGATGATGTAAATCGTTCGCCAAGACCGTGCGTTTTCTCACGACTTTTTGTGAGATTACGCAAAGGATCGAGGTTGTGCAGACAATCCTTGAACTTCTGACGCTTTGAAAATGAATATCCCTGAAGTCATGACCGACCTATTGCCCGCTATGGGTACACAAAAGTTCTGTAAGATGTTTCGAGGAGGACATTCTAATGATGTTATGTTCCACAAATATAGTGGCAAAGTTCAAATATATAAGTGTGTTTTATTTGCGTTTACTTTCGGAACCACAAAATGGGTAACCTTAACAGGTGGTCTGAAAAGTTCGTAGGCTGACACATAGATGGCGCTACTAGTATTAAATCCATATGATTTTTAGTTAGCCCTAGCTTTCAAAAGACACGTGTATTCACAGTTGTTGCACTATTAGTATGTGAGTTAACCAGTTCGGTATACCTTCGACAACGTTCTATGAATGATAAAAAAAGGAGATGTCACTTTTAAGGGCCGAGTAAATAAAGAAATCCTTTGAATTAAGACAATTTTAATATTCAACTAAAAGAGCTTAGCAACCAAACAAAATTTACTCTAAGCGCCTATGCTTTAAATATTGCATTCGGGACAGCCCTAGAAGTGAAAAATCGTGGTTTTACAGAACTTGTAACCTTTTTATTATAAACTTTTATTCAACTTGCTATCCTGTCAACATGTCAGCACTTCTTTTAAAACTGAAATTTCAGCCATTTCCTAACGCCTGATTGTGCTGAATTTTCGCACACACCTTTACGACGACACAATTTGCAAAAAGAAAAAAATAGGAAGCTTTGGATCGACGTTTCAGACACTTCCGAATGTCCAATCATACCGAAATTTTGCACGCCACTCTAGGTACGTTGACAACACAATATAGCAAAAAAATGTTTGGAAAAAGTATTCTGAATGAACTGCTTCAAAAATTTTGACCGCATCCAACTGGTAACTTCGTCCAAAAATTTCTTTTTTTTTTTATATGACCAATTACTCAACGGCTATCATCGATAAGTGTAATACGGTGAACGATCGGAAAGAAGTGGGCAGAAAGAGAAATGAACCGGCCGCAGTCTAGGATGTGTACTCCGGCTTGGTAAGTATTATGTCTTTACCAACCGAACACTCACAATAGCTACCATTGCACCTCAACCGCAATTTAAATAGGACGCCACACATTGTCTATCCTCTAGATATCCATTAAACCTAGAAATACGGATTTATTACGATTGAACAGCTCCAAACACGGCTTAGACTTCTCAATTCGTTGTTTGTTTTTGGTCGATTGTGAACTCTCGCGGCACCCACTTTGAACAGAGCTTTCGCATATCCAGTAATTCATTCGCGATATATCCAACCTGTTCCTTTGATATGTTTAGGGTCTCAGCTATTTCAATCAACTTCACACTTCACGGTTATCCGAAATTAGTTTGTGAAGTTTTTTGATGTTTTCGTTAGTAACAGCCTCTTTGGGACGTCTACTGCGTGCATCATACTCGGTGCTCATTTCGCTCTCGTTTAAATTTAGCAAACCCCTTCTCTACGGTTGATTTTTCTGGTGTAAAGTCCGAATAATGTTTATCAAGCCAAGCCTTGACTTCAGTAGTATTTTTTTGGCCTAAAAGCAATGCTTTTTTAACGCACGAAATTCCTTTTTATCCATTTTTTCAAACTAACAAAAGTTGCTTCACTAAAAATGCTATAACTCACATACTAATAGCGCAATAGCTGTCAAATTTATACGCTTGTCTTTTGAAGGTTAGGGTTAACTAAAAATGATATGGATTTAATATTAATAGCGACATCTATGTGTCAGCCTATGAACGTTTCAACCCACCTGTTAAAGCAACCTTATACCGTTTATCAATTCAGATGAAAATGGGCGTAAATTTGTTATTCTCTACAATAGCGCTTCGTCTACAACAATGACGCTTCGTTGGATTGCAAAAAAGTTTGTAGTGTTTATGATAAAAAAAGTCTTTTATCAAGACCATCAGCACAGAAGAAATGAAGAAATGATACTGGTCAACGGTTTCGGGAATTTCGAAATTGAAAACGCGTCCTGCTTTCACCTATAATTGATAAAGTTAATGATATTGCTCCTAACGTCAACATTAAGTTCACAAATTGTTTTCAAAGCCGACTTTAATAAAGTTCTTGAAGAATAACTTGATTGACCGTTTCGTCCAGAATTCTCAAAATTTCTTAATGGTTCTGTCAGAAAAATGTCAAGACATTAGTAATTAAAAAGGCACATACGATATTTTTTTATTTTATTTAAGAAGAAAGAAAGATTTTATTTAAGAAAAAAATGAATAAATACAAATAAATAAATAAATACAAATAGATAAATAAATAAATAAGTAAATAAATAGATATCCATGTACCAAGGAGACTGCAGTCTCATCCGGCACAATTACACTTACAATTACAAAGAATAAGAAGGTAACAAAATTTAAGAAATATTAATATACATAGAATAAGTACAACAGCAAGACAATGTTGGACAATTAATTTAATTTAAAAAGAAGGCTCTGACAGCTATTTTAAACCTGTTCATATTAGTGATAGCCTTAATATATGGTGGCAACATATTCCATAGTCTGACCGCGTTAACAAAAAATAGCCGTGACGATTTCAAATACTTAAAGTCAGGAAGAATCAAATTCATTGTACGTCTTGACCGGACAAACTGGATCTTTTCAGACAAGTACCTCGGTAAAACAGATGAGATGAGCTTTCGCATCATGACCACATTTCTAATCTTGAGAAAATCAAGAAGATTGATATCAAGGATTTGTAGCGAAACTTGCGATATCCTATCATATTTGCGTTTATTAAAAACATATCTGACACATTTATTGACGACAGACTGTAACTTAGATATTGAAGCTACATCAAGATCGCTATATACATTGGCACCATATGAGATAAGAGGCACAATAAGACATTTAACTAGCCTCAGTTTAACATGGGCTGGAACATAAGAAGAGGACAGCCACAGTTTCCTCAATATGTTATGAGCACGCATCGACACAAGGTTTAGAAGTCCTTCCGCACTTAAGCCGGAGTTAACCACAAAGCCCAAATTGAGCACTTGACTGACCAGTACAATAGCCTCATCGGCTACTAGAACATTGGGTATCGAGTCAGGATCAAAAGCATTAGTCGAAATAACCATGGCTTTTGTTTTCCCAGCGTTAAGCCTGAGATAATTATCAGCGTACCAACGATGGATACGACACAAGTCGTTGTTAACTCTTTGGACTAAGTCCTCCACCAGTCCACGCGGACGTGACAAGTATAATTGGGCATCATCAGCATATAAATGAATGTTGCAATTCTGACAACATCTAACAAGATCATTAATGAAGATGCTGAACAATATAGGCCCCAATATAGAGCCCTGTGGTACTCCGGAATTGATGCACCTAACCGCGGACAGACGTTGACCGATCTTCACACATTGATACCTGTTGACCAAATAAGACTTGACCAACCTACTTGACAAACCTAATAAGATTGTGGTTCACCGTGTCAAATGTTTTAGTGAAGTCAATCAAAACAAGGGTACCTAGGTTACCCTTATCATATTCGGGACGGATATCCTCAAGCACCTTGAGCATAGCCGTATTACAACTGTGACAAGGCTTATAACCAGATTGGTTAGGTGAGATGTAAGCTGATCTGATCAGTGACTAAACGCTCAAATACCTTAGACAAGGCAGGCAAGATGCTAATCGGGCGATAATACCCTGTTGACATAGGCTTAGCCGTTTTGGCAATGGATGTAACTATGGCTACCTTCCAACAATCCGGAAAGGTACATATGGTAATAATATTATTGAGAACGTGTGTCAAAGAAAATATCACACTAGCAAGCACAAGTTTCAAGAAATTGATGCTGATTTCATTATAGCCAACAGCATTAGATTTGATGCTGTATGGCTGCGTTCAATACTTCATCAGTAGATGATGACCTAAATTGAAACATGTCAGTGTAAGGGTAAAGAGATCCACTCATTTCAACAAGGGATCGATTAACAGTCTCCCCACTAAATTGAATATAATAATAATATCAGTTCTTTTAATAAATAAAAATTTTGATGAAAAGAAGCCACAAACTTTTTTCCCTCCCAAATTTTATTTTATTATTTTCACTAAAAGAACTTTTCATTATAAGAACTTTTCAATTAAGAACCTGTCATGTCTTCTTTCACATATTTCCTCTCTCCGCATCTTTCAAGTATACGAGACGAATGTAGAAGTGTATGATTCTCAAATATATTTTCACTAAGCATCAATTGTTTTGTTGTAATATCTCTTGTTAAAATAGGACTTAAGCTTTACACTCCCCCCCTTGTCGTCAACAAGCACACGTTTTTAAAGAGAAAAATAAAAATGAGGACACAGCACATTTTTTTTTTTTTTTTAAGTTTGTAAACAAACGGTTAATTTGGTAATATGGCGGGAGAAAGACATTACGCAAATAACATGAAATAAAGGAGAGAAAATGTAGAATATGTTAAACAACACAGAAAACAAGACAAGCATTTAATTTTTTTTTAAAAGATTCTGAGTGTGTGGGCGAGTAAAAGAAAGAAATGAAAAAGAAGGAAAATTTTAAAATAAACAAAAAAAAAAAATATTGAAGGGGGAATTAATGACAAGCCAACAACAACATAGTATGAAATAATGAAATTCACTGAAAAGAGTGTAATTGAAATGTTGAAATTTTGAAGTAGGGGGAAGCAAAGAAAGCTACGTGTATTAGAAGTACCACCCTAAATTTTGTTTTTCTTGGGTTTTTTTAAACCGTAAGATGTGTGTGAAAGGAGTATACCATTAAAAATCTTAATATAATAAAAAATTTCTTGGTATACTTGAAAAAATTATTGATTTCCTCAAAAAAAAAATACTTCAAGAGCACACGCAAACACACACACACACGCAAACACAATTTAACGGGCGTCGATTAAAGTAGCAACATTTTACTGAACAAAAAAGCGCCAAATTGTTTAAAATCAACAAAAAAAAAAAAAAAAGTTCGTAATTGATACAAAGCAGTTTTGCCGAAAATGAATAAATCGCATATTTTGTGTTGAAAATCGGAGGAAGTGTATGGTTTTTCTGAGGGCATTCAAGTGTAAAATTTGATTTCCCATTGCATCCACATTTGTTTTGTTTCTTATTTTAATAACTTTTACTGGTTTTTTTTTTTTTTTTTTTTTTTTGTATTAAAAATCTCTTGGATTTTTCTTTGGTAAATTTTTCACTTTTGTCTTTGAAACGTATGCGAAACCACTTTAAAAAAAGATCTATAAATATCGATTTTTGCGTGCATTTTTACATATCTCTTATACTCACACGTACACAATTAATATATATATATATGCATATAGTAAATAAAAGTTATTGAAACAAGTTTTCTTTTCAAAATTTTAACAAATTTCACTTCGTTTCAATTGTTTTCTTTTCTTTTTCTTCTTTTTTAACAATCTTTAACAATCGTTCTTATTTTGCTTATTTTTTTTTGCCGAAATAATTCAGATAAAATCCGTAATGCAGTTACACGTTCTTTACACGAATGCTTTAAGAATAAATAAGAAATGAAAAACTCCTCCACTGCGTTCTAATTTATGTTTTTTTTTATTTTTTTTTTTTTGTTACTTTACGTATATCTTTCTCTTATGCCTGTTCATGTTTCCTATTGGAGGTTATTGTTATTTGTTATTGAACAGAGAACAGAAAAATATAAAAGGAGAGAGAAAAAATGCGTATAGGGTTGCCATCATCATTAGTAATAGATGTTACACTGAAATTTCCAATTTACGGTAAATCTTATCTGCTTAATAACTTTTTCTTATTATGCTCCTTCCGAAAAAGTTATACTTAGATTACTATTCGATTTCGATTTATCTACAAAAAAAAAAAAAATTGAAATCCAGAAAATTGTAGGCATCAAGATATTTCAGCTAACTTCAAAATTTCGTTCCTAATTTCTTTTCTTCTTTTCTTTTAAAACTGTATTAATATTTCGTTCCGTAAATGTAATACATTTTTACCTTGTATATATATATATATATATTGCACTGTGTTTTATTGACGAATATAAATATAGTTTATAAAATTTTAAAATATTGCTTATTTGGCTACAAAACAACATATATACACTTGTGCCGGCAATACTACTGATTTTGAAACGGGCGAAAGTCACATCATTCTTTTAATACATTTCGTAATAATATATTTGCTCGCAACCCAAAAATATTAATCTTTATAAAAGAGATAGCTTTAGCTGATTTCAAGTTTCAGTATATGACCAAAAAATGAAATATATAAGTTTAATTCTCTCTCTTTTTCTATCCCCTGAACGCTTAATACACTTGAAATTCATTGAATATTACAATCTCTTATTGCTGAAGAAGAGCTGATATATTTATTAAAAATTATCGTAGAAATCGCCTTAAACATTATGGAAAATGAAAAACCTAAATAGAAGTTATTTTGCGACTGAACAAAGAGCTAACAAAAGCTATTTAATATAATATAATATCTAAGTGAATTAACTAACAATTGATTTGATAACAACTGTCAAAGAATTGCGTATTTTTATTTCTCTGCTTTAAAGCCATTCTATTGCATTAAACATATCAGAGATATTGCTATGTTACCTGTACAATGAAATCTGATTTCCACAAATCAACGAACAACACTGACTTTCATTTATAAAAAAATGTAATTTTATACCACGAATTCTTTAAATCATATTATTCCGGCTTAAGAATTTTTGTATTAATAATTTCAGTTTCCGTTTTATTAGGAAACTTTTCAAACAATCAAGAAGACGATTGTGTTCGAGTGTCTAGCAAATCTAATATGTACATTTCATTTGTATTGAACATACCCTTAGATAATTTTTTTTTTTGCTTTAAAACACACACTGCTGGTATTTTTCAAGTTTTTTACTTATTCGCGCTATTTTTAAGCAATTGTTTCATTATTGTTTTTTTTATATATATGTTCAACTACACTTTAATAATAGCTTTTACAAAATTTACCGAATTTTATAGAGCAAATTTAGTAATTTTCTTAAGGACTTTATACAAAGCCGAAGAAACGAATAAGAACTAAAAAGAAAACTTACGAGATTTCTTCATGTCTATTCTTCTTCTTCTTCTTCTTCTTACTCTCTCATCTTTTTATATATAATTATCGTATACACGATATTTATTATGTGCTGAGAGTTTCTTTATGGGATTGATGATGGGATGATATGGTGTAACATTCAAAAATAATGCTGGGAAAGGATTGAATTACGAAAATTAACAACTTTCGTTTTCATTAAAAACGATAATCATTTAAAAGATACGTGCTAGGCCTTATTTTAAATAATGCAAACTTCTTATATCTATATTTGGCAATTAAATTACTTTCATCGTTGAACTAAAACATGTTTAAAATTGCAAAAAATTATTTTAGTATTTCCCTAAATACAAAATAATTCTAAATTTGATAATAAATTTATGGGCAAATTATATTCAAATAGACGATCAATATTTTGTTTAATTATTTTTCAAAACTTTTCATTTGTGCCCGTTGCTCTACATGTATATGACGTTATAATTAATAGTTTTGAAAATAATTTTTGTTTTACCTTGACTTATCTCAATTCTTCCTCCTAATCTTCTGGAGTACTTAACAGGAATTTTCTTTAAAATATTGAAGTAACAAGATTTTGAAGTGCTTTATGGATTTATACTGAGTTTATCGCCTTCGCAAAGATCCATCATAAAGCCAATGGAAAAAAGAAAAACATTCGTTAGCAAAGAAATTAACCTAAGTGGTGGAGTATATTAAATAGAATTTTTAAAATTTATTTTAATAAATTTTATTGAAGATTTTATTAGTATTGATATATAATATGTATTTCCACACAATAATGCGTTCAACTTATTTATTTGATGCGTTTTGCTATAATATTATTTGAATGTTAATTAAATATTGTAAATATCGGCGTATATTGTAATGCATTTAATTGTTCAATTAATTTAAAAAAAAAAAAAAACTGTTATGTGATTTCGATTTTATGTGAATTGTTTGCATAATTATTTTTGTTTTTTTTTTTTTATTTTTCGTTCTACAATTGTGGCCTTTACTTATCATATATATATATATATATATATATATATATTTTCCTTAAAAAAAAATGTTTATATATAAAATAGAACAAATATAATACTTTTGTGTTTCTCTTTTATGGAACATAAAAACCTAACTTAAGTAATTTGTATAAAAAAGTCTTTAAAAAGAAGATTAAATTTAAGGAAAACTTTTATAACAAAATTCAAGTTTAAAAAAAATGAAATCCTAAAAAAAAAAAACAAAATAAAACATCAAATATATATAAAAGTATTTAAAGAAAATTTGTCAACTTTTGCTTAATATAAACAGATGCATCTTTTAGCCTTTTAAGTGTTTCCCTTTTTTGTTTTTTTAATAAGGAGCAGCAAGCTTTTCTAATTAAAAAATATTTCTCTTTTTTAGCGATAGAATTTAACTTCAGCTTCAACACAATCCTTCATTAATTCATCGAGTTCTTCATTAACTTCGGGATGTTCAGCCAAATAGGCATTAACCTCTTCAACGCAAGCTGCTTCTAAAGCTTTCAAATGTTCTAACGAAGTTTCCTTACGTTGCGAATGCAATTTATGCAACAAAGTCATCTCGTTATCAGCTAAAGCTTTGGTCAAAGGCGATATTTTTGGTTTTGTTGAAAATAAGAATGGCTTAAACACTGATTCACTGGCATTAGGTGTGCCAGTAAACCAATGGCAAGATATTAAATTACTACACAAAACAAATACCGTAGCCGAACGTGAAGTGGAAGCTTCTGCTGCCGTACGTAAGGTCTCAAACATGCTAGTCAACGCATAAGAACCATCATCAATAGGTTCTTGACCACTCCATTCATTAGAATTATCATCAGGAGAGCTATTAAAGCAACTTGCAAAATCAAGATCTCCCTATAAAAAAAAAAAAAAAAACGAAATCAATCTTTTAAGTTATTTAATGTACTACAGATCAAGCAAATCAATATCGTGCTTACTTCTCCACTCCAACATCCCATAGCTTTTAAGGTTTCTTGTAAGTCTTCCGAAGATTTTTCGATGGTTGTGGTTACTGCCAAACCATTTGTAGGCACATGATGATAACCATCCGATAAACTTTGTGCAGCCCATAGTTTACCGGCGCAACTAACTAGCCAGACTTTTGTAGGATCACAGATAATTAAATTGAATTTTGCCTCTTCAACGCCATGTTCTGTAATCAATTCTCCCACTCTATCGAGACCGTGATCAGCTGTATCACAGCTAGCCAAAGTTAAACGTACAATATCTAAGGCTGTTAGATTATTTTCGTTGCCATTATTAGTCCATGTAACAGCTACGCTAACATTATTTTCATTAGAACCACAATCTCCGCCCCAAATATGCGGTTTTGGTTTTTGTAAAATAATTCTAAAACTTGAAGCATCGCTTAATTCGACAGTCTGTATAAAAAAAAGCAAAAAAAAAAAAAAAAAAGAAAAAAATTACCAAATGTAAGCAAATAAAAAAACGTAACGAAAGAAAGACAACTTACTTTTCCTATTAATGACTCAGCAGATTCGTAGTAAAGTATTTCTTGAGCCACACCCACCGAAGTCTCATCTTCAGCATTGCGTCCAAAGACAACAGTATTATTGGCACAATTGGGAGGTAAAACCACAAAACAATTACTACCAAAACTCATTACTTACAACAATAACTTTTAACAAATCGGAATTGAAAGGAAAATACTGGCAAAAAAAAAAAAATATGGAGAAAATTGATTTTTCCCTTCTAAGTAATCTAAGAAATGAAATATTATTTAAATTCAAAGATTAAATGTGTTCGTTACAAGATTTTTTTTAATTTTTTAACAAATTTAAGTTTAAGTAAGTTTAAGTTTTTATAAAAAAATGCTTCGGAATTTTTTTTAAAAATGATGCGATTTTATTTTACTAAAATTTATGCTGTTGTTAGACTGTTAGACCGTAAGCAAAGATCGTATATTATAATGAAGCAAAAAAAAAAAAGAAATCGTTGCAGATACAAGTTATTTTTTTTTTTAAATCACAAATATCGTATAACAGAGCAAAATAAGGAAATCGTTACAAATACTACAGCTTTATACGGGATATTTAAATGAATATAATAAAAGACCACAAATGTTTGATGAATAATATTCACGCAAGGGGCTGTATGCAAAATGAAAAACAAAATTTTTTTTTTTCATATAAGTAAGTCTATTTCTTATTGTTTAATATAGTAAATACATATATATATATATTTTTCTAATAATAAATTTCAAAAATATGTAAATTGTCTTAATTGAAAATCTCAGTTAAAATATATCAAAAAAAAAAAAAAAAAAAAAAAAAAAATAGAATTTGTATTTATCAAACTTTCTCAATAACTAAATTTGTTTTGAAGACCGTACAATCTTTATGTAAGGCTTCCAATATACTTATTTCAAAAGTTTGATAAATCTCACGAAAATCCATTATATTTGCTGGTTCAGATTCTAACCACAAGCGATCAAATTCAAATAATAAATAACAATAGAATTTATGAAAATGCTCTAAAGAGCAAGCAGTTTTCGTATTCTGAGCTACATTATAGAAATGAGCTTTAGCATCACCTGATTTAAGAAAAATATAAGCCATTGCCGTTAAATTAATTCCAACTATAGCAAATGTATAACCTAAAACGGGATGTCTAGAATGTAATAAAACATGTTGGGCAGCCTCTTTATATTCACGTGAAAAATATAGTAGATTTTCTAAGCCCAATAAACCCATACCACGGAAATCGGTTTTCGGGTCTTCACCCTTAAAACATTAAATAAATAAAAAAAAAAAAAGTTAATATAAAAATATTAAAAGAATAAATATTCTCAATAAAAATTACCTGAAAACCAATTTCTTGCCACTGCTTCGAAACTCTTTCTAATAAAGGCTCATCTGGCATTAAATGCCTCCATAATTCCATTAATTTTTCCTCATGTTCTGTATTTTCTGCATTGTATTGTTCAGAACGTAAACGTTCTACTTGATGCATTAAACGTTTATAACTCCAGATTTGATAAACTGATACACCAAATAATGGAGCAAAATCTGGATGTACATTCGGTTTAATATGCTTAACACGTTGCACTACATTTACTGCCCTTAATGTTAAACTTTTTAATTCGTCTTCGCTACAGTATTCAACAGCTTCATCTAATTCAAGTATTAGTTGTTTAATTTCAGGTTGTTTGGATGATTCAAGTGACCATTCTACTTGTTTGGAGCGACGTGCTCCTGGAAAAGAAAAATTCAAAATAATTTAAGAAGCAAGAAGCAATAGAACAACAAAAACCTGGCTGAGCTCCATAACATATTCGTTGTAATTCACATAGACGCGTAAAAGTATGCAAAAACCATTTAATAAATGGTCGTATATATCCACCAATGAACGGTAAAAATTTATCAAATATTATTCCTAACATAAAATTCATTTCTTTTTTTTTCCCCAAGTTTATGGTTTGATATTATTTTTGTTCTGTTGTCATGGTAAGAATGGTTTCTTTTAGAATCCTTGAGCTGTTTAAGGTCACTAAAGATTTTGTTTCGTTTTAAATTCCTAATTCATTGAAATCAATATTTGTTTAAATGTTTATTTACTATGGATTTTTTTATTAAATAATATTTCACACTTTCTTCTTCTTCTTCTTGTTAAGTTATTCAGTAAATAACAACAGATGATATGCTGCGTTGCCGTAAAAAATGAAAAAAACTCTCTGCGAACACAAAGTACGTTGTCTGAGTTTATATTGATTGTGTGATTTCTTCTTCTTCTTTTAAGTAAGTTTTATTGGATCGTTATTGTATTGCAGATTATATTTTTTTTATATTTTAGATATTAATGTGATGATGATATTATAATAATTGTATGTATGGTTTTTTATGATGTGAAATAGATTCAAAGTTTGATTAAAGAATTTTTTTTTTTATCTATTTAAATTGCAAACCTTGAAGAAAGAAACTATAGCTACATAAACTGTAAAGTCACGATATCGAAGTATGTAAATAACGTTATGATTATGTAAGCTGCACCTTAAACATTTTACGAATCATAATCTGCCGATAGGATGTGCTAAGATTTGGACAAGCAAAGAGTAAATGATCATCACACACAGGGTGTGTGTAAGACTGCATGTACATGAGGAACTATTAACTATGTTAATATTGGACAAGCGGTCCATTTTGATGAAACATATAATATTTGGATTAAGATTGCAGTGATGAAACCAACGTTTGATATTTACAATCGGGGCCATGATAGAATGATAGAATGACAGATCGAGGCTTCAGTGCTGATATATTTATTTGATATTGATTTAATAGTAGAAGACGGAAAAAGACTGGAAAATTCTTTCATGTTAAAAGAAAAGTTTGTTGATTGATTAGTTAACTTTCTTTAACTTCCATAGAAAAAAAGTTTAAATTCTTATACTACTTGGCTTTTATTTTAAAAAAAAAAAAAAGTTTAAAAATGAATAGAATTTTTTTTCTTTAGCTCATCTAATATTAACACGAACTTTCATTATTGTGACTATATTATTAATTATTGTGAATTAATGAATGAGAGAGCGGCAAAACATGAGAAGGAAACTGGCGTTTGTTTACTTTCTACAAACAGGAAGTTATGCTTTAAAAAAAACAACAAATGAAATAAATACACGAAAAAAATTATGAGTAACTGAAGAACAAAAGAATACGTCTGTAATATTATCGTTAAGTATCTTGGTGAAGAGACTGAAAACAATTATCCAAAATATGGCAAAAGACAATCACATCAAAAATTTATTTATTTTTTCCTTTTAATATAAAGTTCCTCAGTTGCTAGTTAAAGCAAGTGAATCCTAAGAAAAAATTTCTTTTTTTTATATTTGAAATTGAAATGAAATATTTTCGAAATGTCCACATTACGAAAATAAATAAAATGTATTTTGTATTTTATCAAATTAAATACTCCCATTTGCGGATTATTTTTTCCGCTTTACAGGAAGAATTAAAAAAAATATTAAAGAGCAATTGCCTAAGAAGTTTCAGCGCTTGTAAAGGGTTAAAGTTTTATTAACAAAAGAAATGAATCAACTTCAAGCAGCTGGAATAAGCGAATAATACTTAGATTTTAGATTATGTTTCACTCTCAGTTTGAAAGAGATGCTGATGTGGTAATTTTTGTCGACTAATACTCATTATTAATGCAAATTTGAGAGAGAGAGCGCGCAAAGTAAGACTCATTAGTTATGGTGTCACTTTTAAGTGATACTCACTTAGAAAAAGTGGATGTCAAAACGTTCCAAGATGAGAGCTCAGAACAATTCATACCTTATCAACGAACAGTTGAATTCATCAAGCAGCAGATAGTAAAAAAAAATTTAAGAAAATAAACAATAAAAACAAACAATAATGAATAACGATAAATTAGGAAAACTTTGGTCCACAATTGATGGTAATTACATTTTTCATAAAAACTTGAATATATAATTTATTTTTATTCTATCCTTTATTAGGTGAAATTGAAATAAGATCTTTAACTGAAGATAAATTAGAGCCAGCCTTAGATGTAAGTAATGGATGTTGTATAACAAGTATTTGTGTACATATTTTTGTAATAATTTATTTATTTATTTTTGTACCCTACATCACGTGTGCTATGGTGTATATTATGTTGGTGCGGATTCGTGTAACGCTTAGAAGGTTTTAAGATAGGCCCATTTTTCGATTCGGAATCATTTTTTGAATCGATTCAAGATTATCTGTTCGTCGGTCTGTCTGTCGGAGTTTTACCCATCTATTATTGTGTTCTCAATCTTTAGTTTTGCAATTTTTGAGATATTTTGAAGAAACTTTGCGCTACTGATGAGTTTTAGTTCAAGGATCATTTTTACGATCATTCTCCAGATAAAGCTCTTTTTTAAAAAATCTTTTTGTAAGACAAAAATTTTAATCTTTCGATAAAAATCGACAGAAGCTAGTACTTTGGTACATAAAATATATATGTCAAAAAAATTGGATTAAATAAGACCATTTTTTTGAACCACTTCCTGTATAACCTATCCTGTGAAAAATAAATCTTTATATGCTAAAAATGTTTAATTTTTAATAATTTATGATACAAGCGAGTTCCTAATTGTAATTTGACTTAAAAATTAACTGTATTAAGTTTGGACAATGTAGGTGCATCATTTGGACCGTTCTCATAAATAGTATAAAGCTTTTTATGATGAAAATGTTTGAGTTTTAATATTTCATGATGAAAGTTTGTCCATAGAAATAATAAACGTTTAAAGTTTGGACTCAATCTCAAATAAGAGTTATCTGACCTAATTTTGAATATCTTATGATGAATTAATTAATGAATTTCGGATAGTAAATGGATACAAAATTGATTATACTGATTTTGGATCTCAATAAATGTAAAGAAGCAAACCTTTATATAACGAAAAGATCTGATCTTTAATATGGTTATTAGTAGTAAAAATCAATGACAATAAATTTGGATCAGGTAAGTCTATTTTTTGGACTCTACCACATGTAAAAGTTCTCACGAAAAATAAGTCTTTACATAGGAATAGAGTCAAATTTTTAGGAAGGTCCTTGGTCCTTGGAAAAATTATGTTTCTCAAATTTTGGACCACAACAGTTGATCAGCTTTAGGTTCTATTCAATATAAGGGCTCTTATGAAAACATGCCTTTGCTTAAAAACAAAGTATAATTTTTGATTTTTTTTTATCATAAAAGTAAATGGGGAATTGTTTTACTTAAAAAATGGTATAAGGTATTTAATGGTCGGCTTTGTCCGACTATAAGTTTTTAATTTATTTTTACTTATTTTCTAGGTTCTAAATAATTCATTTTTTCTTATGGAATCGGTATCGATAGCTACTGAAGTTAATTTACCACAAAATGTAGGAGCACGTAAGGAACTAAGAGAATTATGTCGTTTAACCGCTCAGGATGGCGTTTCCCTGATCGCTATAGAAAAATGTACTAATATTGTTGTCGGGGTCAGCTTTAATAAAATGCAAGTAAATATTTTTATAATATTTCATCTTTGTTTTTAATATTTATTTTGTGCTAACATGCGCTTCAATCTTTTTAAGATTCCCTCTATTAATACGGAAGATGATCCATTTTTTTTAAAGTTTCGCAATAATTCAACGCATACACCTCAAGCTCAAGCTCTAATGGATTTCATGATAACGGTAGATGCCGAGCATGATGTGTTCAAAGAATATCATTTATCCAGCGTTTGCGAATTGATGTTTTTAGCGATTTTACCTAGCTGGCAAAGGCGTGGTATTGGTCGCGCTTTAACAGTCAACACTATAAATTTAACTCGACACTATTCTTTAGGAAATGATATAAATGCTTTAAAGAATTTCCCTAAACCTCAAGCAGTTACTGCTATTTTCACTTCGAAATTTTCACAAAGGATTGGTCAATCTCTCGGTTTTTCGGTGTTAAATACCGTACCTTATAAAAAGTTTCATTTTAATGGTAAAGCGTTTAGTGAACGCATTGATTCTATGCATGATTGCTGTAAACACGTCATTTATTTCGTATAAGAAAATGTTGTCTTTTTATATATTAATATGTATGAATATGTGTGTGTTTGTGTGTGTGTGTGCTTGTATCGGTTTGCGTGTTTATAATTAAATAAATACATATATATATATATAAATTTGTTTACATTTAAATAATAGAAATTGAAAAATAAACGCTTTATCTTAGAAGTACATTGAAACTGAAATTAAGTTCAATTTCAAGGTTAATATAAAATTAAGATCATAACGTAGTAAAATTCTTTAAATAAAACATAAATTGCTTATTATTCTGATGGATCTAAATAAATTATAATAAAAAAATAGTATATTAGGATTACAAATAAGTTTTCGCCGTTTTATAAAAGATGGCTCTAGCAGAAAATTTGCGTTGAAATGTTCAGATGTAAAACAAAATATCGTAAGTTCGGTTATCTGATAATAATAATATAACCCTAAAATATTAGTGACTCCATATCAGCATCTCATTATTTTTTTTCGTGTGAAAATGTAAAGGTTTGTGAGGAATAGTCGAAATTTTAATTTTTCTATTAGTTTGGGGAAAAAGAAATCCATTATTTTTTTATGAACTTCAGGACTTTATTTAACATGCTTCGGATTGTCCGATTTGGGTCAAATATGCACCGT
>KK351052.1:678618-694579 GCA_000671755.1 Glossina brevipalpis | reverse complement strand
TCTCTTTGTTCACTTCCACTTTTAACACGCTGTAACTCACAACTGAATGCACCAAACAAAAAACAATAAAAGAGTTTTTTTTACTGCGAAATGTCACCTTTCCAACGAGCATAAATCTGAAATTGTTTGATCGATACTTTACGAAAAATCTACCAGTGTAGCCATCTACCGAAAAAATAATGGATTTTTTTTTCGCCAACCTAATATTTACATTCATAAAATTATTGTGTTTGAATGTATGTCTAGTGTAAGTTTGCCATATCGTAGGCTTCAAAATTTAATAGTGGCTTGAGTGCTTATTCCGCGCATTAGCTTAACACAGATAAGCTGGCACATGAATATTTTAATCATAATCAACAATATCGTGTATGGAGAGTGAAATAAATATTTAAATACACATTATTTAACATGCGGGCACATTCTTTTCTATATTATCATATAACCGCATATAAATATAATCGCATATAAATAAGTCATTACCGGTTTTACTTATGAGCATTTGTTAAGCTAAGTTAAGTTAAGTGAGTTTTCCGCTTTGAAAAGTTTTACTTTTAAGATTAATGCGATATAAGGTATTCGTTACGGAAATGTATACGATATAGTTATTGGAAACTAAGTTAAAAGAGAGACAAATTCCAGATGCTTTATTCAAAGAAAGTTATTATTGAATAGCGATGAAGCTTGCAAATTGGAAAGAAAATACCATATGAGAAGGACAAAGAACTAATTCGCGCAGCAGATTACGAAATTATCATTAACATTTATGATAAAAACGAATATTCTTCACACTATCATTTTAGAAGATTACCTTCGTAAAGTGTGTCCTGGAATACGAAGCCACTGATGCAACTGTTTTGAAAAACGAAGTCATTATGTTTTGAAAAACGAACTCATTATGCCATAAGCAATGATATCGTAATTTTTCAGCATAACTACATTCGCCTTTATACCCACCAAGCTAATCCATCAAGCTAACGTTAGCTGTATTGAACTGGAATTGTGCTGCACTGTGCGCTATATTTATCAGAAATTAATTCTTCTGATTAATTCTAATTTCAGTCGACGACGAAGATGACCATTAATATCGGTGATAAAGCCGAATACCGAAATTATCCTTATTTAAGGAGCTAGGCTGCTTATAGCGAATTATATGCGGCCACATACTAATCACAATCTAATAATAAAATCGTAACCAATAAAGCAGTTTATGCAGTTGACACGAGACCGTGCTCGAATTTATATCGTAGGTCCAGGTTGCAAAATTTTAATAACGCTTTTAACAAATCAGCTCTATTCATTAGTCGTTCTACACCTTTCGTAAAACATCTATTTCTATCAGTAAATTCTTTTCTGCAAAATCGTGTGGTTTCCATCTTTTTGACGATACTTAAAAAATAGGTTTTATGTAGATAATGAATGTTGAGAAGACATCCAAAAAAAAAAGTCTACTTTTCTGAGCGTAACTGCCGCGAAGCTGTTAAGAAACGCCTCTAGCAAGTCAGTACACTTGGGTTCAAGTCTCATTGCGATAGAGTTTTTCAATAACCAGCGCACTAAAATAATAAATACACGAACGAGCTGATAGCCTATGTTGCTAGTGCTCAATACATCTCTAGTCCAAGAATTAAATTCATTAGTCTAGAATATAATAATAATAATAATAATAATAATAATAATAATAATATCATCTCGAGCGCACGGTTTTCATTTGTATGACGATACCGAAATTACAGCTGCCTATAGTGGTTTTACGTGAGTACCTGCCTTGGAAGCCTTACTCTACGGTATATTTAAATTAATTAGATTAATTCCAGTTAACGTTAGTTATCGTCCTTCGGGTTTTGGAACAGCCTTGTAACTCCCGAAGTAACAGCATAAACACCCACTGGGTATGGTCCAGAGTTTCCCTTTGGTCAGAGGATAAATCCAGCTCATTTACCAACAATTACCTTGATACTCCCCGAAGGACCGCATTAGCGATCAGATCTAAGTTTGTTGACGTTGCCAACATAGTACAAAAAGCTCCCTCATTGAAGCACCTGATCCCCGTAGCAATTAGTTTTTTATTTTAGTACATCTGTAGTTACTCGGAAGTGAACTTCCCCAACTAATTTTATGGATTATTATGTACTTGGAAAGACATCGACACATGAAGTTAACGTTTCTTGTGCTCCCAGTTCAACTATTACCTCAATCAGTCATAGATAACAACTGGAATGCCACAGTAGTATTATGATCTAAATAGCAAGAGAACTATCGAGAAGAGATAGTAGAAGAGAATAGAAACAACTCCTGAGCTTTCTTCTACACTACGAAAAATACTGCTCGCCGGTTAAAACCTTAATCTTCCTTTAGCCGCCAAGCGTTAAAAGTCAAAATGGCGTTCATAGGTGGGATCCCGAAGAGGTAGAAGAAACGGTACATTTGTAAAAAAAAAAAAAAAAAAAAAAAAAAAAGGTAAATACTACAGATGTTTTGTAGATAATGGGTGTTGTAGTGGCATGAGATGCATAAGAAAAAGTTTCTATTGTAGGGAAAGTCAAAAAAGATCTACGCGCTGCCTTTGCGATATACAATTCAGGTTCTGATCAAAGTACGTTAGCGAATTGGGAGAAACGATTGATGATAGAGCTTGATGGGGCAAAAAAGTTCGATAATTTTTTTGAATAAAATATTTTTTCCATTTTCTTTAAAAAAAAAAAAAACTAAAATAAAATAAATGATTTTTTTTTTTTTTTCTCATAAAAATACCGATAAGGACTTATTTTTACATCTGATATCTGTACAGTCGTGTAATATAAGCGCCGTAATATTATCTCAAAAACATTTTTAATTGACGAGAACAATAATACGAACACACAAACAGTAGCTGAGCTGATACTAAAAACTTATATAAATAATTTTTAATTCATTTTAGTATATTAAAATGACAAAAACAGTAGCAACATGCGAAGAAGAGTAAAATAGCATGAGAACAATAAGAAGAAGAATCTCTTATTTAGAATGAAAACAATTCTTTTTTTTTTCTTTTTGTTTTTCTGTTAATATTTTTTCAGTCTATCGTTGTAAGGTTTGAAACTCGGTTGCGTTTTATTTTTTTTTTTTTTTTTATTAATCGTTTTAATCAAGAATTTTCATAAATTTTTTATTATTATGTCTGCAAAGTGCTTAAAATTAATTTGTAATGGTATTTATGAAAATAAAAATATTGAAAAAAAAAAAAAAAAAAAAAAAAAAAAAAATTTTTTAAAAATTAATTAATTTTGTTTTGCAATCGTAGGAGAATTCGAAATTGTTAAGATAACGGAAGATTTATACGATGAAGCTGTAGAGGTAATTAAAGTATAAATTTAAATAAATTCGCGATAATTTTGTGTCAAAGAAAATTAGAGAATCTTTCTGGTTTACTTGTATATGAAATCTGAATATTTCTTAATGGTTGAAATTTTTTTTTCGTGTTTTCCTCAAATTTGTCTTGAAGAAAATATGCTTAATTTATAACATAACGGTAATACGAGTTATTTATGTTATCGATCCATATTGCGTCTAATTTTCTTTAGCATTTTATGGGCAAGTTGTGTATTCGTCTTTGATGTGACACTTAATGGTAGTTACGTGAGAATTGCCGTCAGACGTGAGGGAGCTTTGATGAAATGATGTTAATTTCATTCTAACTTAGGACCCTGTTAAGATCTCCTTGAAAGAAAAATAAAGATTTGATTGATGAAAAACCGGGTCTTGTTTTGAGCGAATAGAGAAATGGCAACATTTCTAGATGACTTTTTGAAGATAAGCGTCATCGATCGACTTCACTTTAAATCATTTTTTTTTTGTTTGGAAACATTCGATGCTTATTGTGGAGAATTGATCTAAAATTTTGAAGTCCAGTCGTTTCTATCAATGAATTCTTGGCTGGCAAATCGGGTGGTTTCCATCTTTTTGACGATATTAAAAAAATAGGTTTTATGTAGATAATGAATGTTGAGAAGACATTTAAAAAAAAGTCTACTTTTCTGAGCGTAACTGCCGCGAAGCTGTTAAGAAACGCCTCTAGCAAGTCAGTACACTTGGGTTCAATTTTTTATGTACAGATATGCTAAAGTGAACCAGTAAGTCCATAGGGATCAGGTGCCCGAATGAGGAAGCTCTTTGTACTATGTTGCCAATGCCAACAAAACTTTGAGAATGCCTTGTTGCCTGATCGCTAGGTACGGCCCTTCGGGGAGTATCGTGGCTGGTTGTTGGTAAATGAACTGAATTTGCCCTCTGACCAGTGGGAAACACTGGTCTGTACCCAACGAATTTGTTCTGATACTCCGGGAGTTGAGGAGTCCTCTCTTGTGGGGATTGTTCCGAAGCCCGGAGGACGGTGACTAACGTTCACTGGAATTAGTCTGCACTTTAATGTGTCATGTCGCTAAGTCTCAAAACAGTACCCATGAAAAACCAATGTAGGCATCTTAATTTTTCAGGAAATATTAAAACCCAGCAATTTGGAAAAGCTTTTTAACATTTTTGCTGTTGCTTTGAGTTTCCTTGAGTGCCGAGATCTTTTCCAAAGTGTTCCGAAATTGGCATAATAATTTTTGGAATTTGCTTCCATTCTTATTATTAATTTTGCGAATGTTTTCTTTTTCACCCCTATAAACATTGCGGACGTCTAGATTGGATCCATTCGATTATGTTTATATGATCGTGACAAAGAGTAAATGCCTTAGAGAGATCAGAGAGAAACTGCACAAGGAAAGATAAGAATACAAGGGAAGATAAGTATTTATTCGCAAATTAATACAATTTTTGGAATTTCACTTCGAAGGTTATCTGTTTTGAAATCGAAGCGTTTTCGCGTTTAGTAGAACTTCAGTAGAAGCGATTCAAAGTTTGGAGTTGCACTTTCAAAATTGTACCGCCTGGCGATTTCGATAATAGACTGCAACCGGTTAATTTCATTAGATATAAGAAAAAGTTCACAAATTCTTTTTATACCCAACACCGAAGGTGAAGTGTATCTTTCATACCTGTCATTTAGTTTGTAACTACCAAAAGGAAAACCCATAAAGTATAAATACTTTTGATCGGCATCAAATTTAGAATCGATCTAAGCATGTCCATCTATCCGTCTGTCCGTCTGTCCATCAGCGTAATGTCTGTGATAAACATTCTTCTAATTGCAAAAATGAAGATATCGGCTTCAAATTTGGTATAAACATTGGAAGTTCTTGCATGCAGGTTGGTATTGAAAATAGGTCAAATCGTTCACAGATCACACCTACAGTATAAGCTGAAAGCACCTTTGTTTTCTTTTTGTTTTGTTACGGCTGTTTTGCACGGTAATCCATGGGCGCTTGTGTTCCAAAAATAGAAAATATCTGCCACGCCTACCTAGTAAACTTTAGTTTTTCCACCTTCTTTTAGTATGACCATGGTGGGTATAAAAGATTCGACGCAGCCGAATATAATTTTCTTACTTGTTCTTTAATCCTCACGATTTTGCAAAGTTTTTTTTCGAAGACAACACTTCCAACCGATCACCATGTTCTTTAGCAGAGAAATTGAAGCATTTAAAGTTCAGAAAACCAATGTTACGTACTCTACTCCACAGAATCATACATATTTCGGGGCAAAAGGCTTCATATAGTACACTGGCACGATTAAGTTAATTGTGCAATAATATAAAGTACTAGTTAAACCTTAGCCATAGTAGTAGACTCCATATTGTATTTGTACCAAAACATAATAAATAGATAGTTTTGAAAATTTCCTTCATCAGAAAAACAGAGATTTAAATATAATTTTAGATTCAAAATATAATTTGAATACTTGAATTCTTGAATACTTACAGCTCTTCAAGAATTATTTTGTGAAATATGAAAATCTAAGCATAGCCTGTAATCTACGTGACACTGATAAGACTCGTAACGAAATGGAAAAATTTATTAGACATTTACTTAAAGATAACATATCGTTTGCTGCCCGTCACATACCAACTCAACAATTGGCCGCTATGTGTATTAATAAAATCACGGTATGTATGCGAGGACGCGAGTACATTATCGAATTAATTAAAATCTTCACATTCTTTAATAGAATCCCGCAGCTGACATAAAGACAGATCATATTTTCGAAATACTTGAAAGTCCGAACATGGATAAAATCGGTGAAATTATGCATCATTTAGAAACATCATTTGATATTTACAAAGAATGGCAAGTGAAATGCATTATCGAATTAACTTTTCTCTCCACTCGTACCGAATTCACTCGTCGCGGTTTAGCTTTAATGTTAGCTGAATTCACTTTAAATTACGGACATAAATTGAAAGAAGAAGACTCGAAGGAGACCTTAGAATTGCCTGCACATCTTAAAGGTCAACGACCGGAAGCCATAACTTCTGTCTTTACTTCGCGTTTCTCGCAAAGAGTCGGAGAGAAATTGGGCTTTGTAACTTTGTCTTGTGAAGAATATGCGAAATTTTCATTTGAAGGTAAAAGTTTTGCAGAGAAAATTGATCCTCAACACAAGTATATAATATTTGCAGCGAAACGTTTATAAGAAATGTTTTTGTAAATATTTTAAAAAATAAATACGAAATTATGCGTGAAAAGTCCATTTCATTGTTAAATATCTGAAGAAGAGATCTTAATCGAACCAGGTAAATGAATTTTATTTTATTGCATTTAATCCCGTTTAATAAATTGAATTGAAAGATGTCTTTCTCTATATAATTGTTGTTCGCTTCTTCTAGACAAAACACTGGGGTTCACTTTCGTTGAAATATCGGACGAAAAGGCGGGCGGACGGGCAGGCGGGCGGACGGGCAGGCGGACGGACGGACAGGGGGGCGGACGGATAGGCGGACGGACGGACAGGCGGACGGACGAACAGGACAGGCAGACGGGCAGCCAGACGGACAGGCGGACGGAGAGGCAGAGGGACAGGCGGACGGAGAGGCAGAGAGACAGGCGGACAAAGAAGCAGAGGGACAGGCGGAGAGGTGGACATATGGACAGACGGAAATATGGGCAGGCGGACAGATGAAAATATGGACATGCGGACAGGCGGACAAACGGACAGGCGAGCAGACAGACAGGTGAACAAGCGAACAGGCAGACAGGTGAACAGATAGATAGGCGGACAGATGGACAGGTGGACAGGCGGAGAGGTGGAGATGCAGACAGACGGAGAGGTGGAGAGGCAGACAGACGGAGAGGTGGAGAGGCGGACAGGCGGACAGTTGGATAGACGGACAGGTGAACTGGCGGACAGACGGACAGGTGGACGGGCGGACAGGCGGACAGGTGGACAGGCGGACAGGTGGACAGGCGGACAGGCGCACAGATGGACAGGCTGACAGGTGGACAGGCGGAGATGCCCGCAGTCGGACAGACGCACAGACGGACAAGTGGAGAGTTGGACAGATGGACAGACAGACAGGCGGACAGTTGGACAGACGGACAAGTGGACAGTTGGACAGACGGATAGGTGGATAGGCGGACAGGCGCAAAGGCTGACAGGTGGACAGACAGAAATGCACACAGGCGGAAAGGCGCACAGGCACAAAGGCTGACATGTGGACAGGCGCAAAGGTTGACATGTGGACAGGCGCAAAGGCTGACATGTGGACAGGCGCATAGTTGCACAGTTGGACATATGGACAGGTGGAAAGCTGGACAGGCGGACAGGTGGACAGGCGGACAGGTGGACAGGCGGACAGGTGGACAGGCGAACAGGTGGACAAATGGACAGGCGGATCGACGGACAGATAAGGCTGAATCGATTCGAAAAATAATTTTTAGAAATGATTATAACAAAAGTTGGCTTTATCTTGCGACCTTCTGGACGTTATATACATCCCTCTAGCGTATAAAGGGAGAGAAACGTTATACTTAAGGATATTTTTTCGAGTAGGAAAACAAAAAACAAACTATCGATATTAATTCAAGTTTTCTCACATTTTGTTACTAGACTTAGGCTAGAGTTTAGTATTTGGAAAGCCTGTAAAAAATGTATTTTCTCTGATTTATGTGAAAATCGAAATGTCATGCTATTCAAATATCCTTATTAAGCACATGTGGAAAGGTATTGAAAATCTTAGATTAAATGAACTGAGGCATTAATTTTGAAGAGGTTTATGAAATTAATGTCAATGGAATTTTTTTTTTTTTTTTTTTTTTTTTTTTTTTTTTTGATAAAATCCGTACAGATCTTAAGAGTGCGATAAGCTTATTTGATCTTTAACTGTCTAAAATAAAAAAAAAAAAAAATAAAAAAAAAAATATTTTGAAAATTCGTTTTCATAAAGAAAACGTTTGTTATTGTTTGTGAAAATTAAAAAACAACCCCCGTATAGTTTTGTTGTTACTTATTACCCTCGTTTGCGTGTATGGCTGCGCGAGAGTACCTTATGAGTAAAAAGCAATTGTCTGTTATGATATCATAAGTTGAGAACAATAATGTAAAAGGGGGCAGGGGAATGATTGCAGTTCATGCAGGAATTATGTTATTATATTATATATATTATATATATGTGCGTAAAATGATTTTTTTATTTTTTTTGTATTTTTTTTTTTTTCATTTAAATTTAATGAAAAAGTGGGCGGTCATGCTTGATTGTCTATTATAATGTGATTATAATCATATACAACAAAACTTTTTTTTTTTGTGGTTACAAAAAAAAAGAAAAAATATTTTTTTTTATTATTCTTTATTAAAATTAAAAAAAAAAAAAATTAAAAAAATTAAATTAATTTAAATTTTCTTAACTTTATGTAAAAATATTTTTGTTTTTATTATAATTATAATTATAATTTAAAATCAAACAGATCCACTCTTACATCACCTGCCCATATAGACCAACTATTTACTAATTTGTTTATACAGCTGCAATTAGGAAGACGCTCTCTCACACACTTAGCCACACATACAAAAATGTAATCAAAAATAACAAATTGTTTATTATGGTAACGTTAGTAGTAGGTTCTGTTTTTACAGTTAGATCAAAAAAAAAAAAAAAGGAAAAAAAAACAAAAACAAAAAAGCACATTATAATAATTCACACAGAAAAGAACAACAACGAGAGAACATGTTTATATTAAACCCTCACGATGAGTCGGTAAATATACATATTTACTTATGGGGAAAGCATTCAAAAAAAAAAAAAACAACAACAAAGAAAATTATTATTCAGCTGAGGCCGAATCTTTAACACCTAACACCTTTTTCTTACATTAAAGATGAGCAGTAAAAAAATTTGAAAGAAGAATCAAAAAAGAAAAAAAAGGAAAAATTAAAAATTTTTTTACTCTGTAATATTGGGTGGGTGCGGTTGATTTTTTTTCTTTCCCCTACAAGTAAGTTGTAAGTCAAATTTTAAAATGTTTGAAGGAATTTTTAAGATTACATAAGTTCTAGTTCAGGATTAATAAGCAAAGAATCAATTTTTTTCTTTTAGTTTGAAAACAAAGATCTTCTTAGTCCATATTGTATTGTAGGCGTGTCTTTTGAACAATTAGGACCATTTTCAATAACCATCTGCATGCAAAAGCTTTCAATATTTTTGCCAAATTTGATGGTAAAAATGACAAAGATATAACTAAAATCTAAATATTTTAATGGTCAGAAGCAGATAGATGGATGCCTG
The DNA here is from genome assembly GCA_000671755.1 of Glossina brevipalpis. Lineage (NCBI taxonomy): Eukaryota > Metazoa > Arthropoda > Insecta > Diptera > Glossinidae > Glossina > Glossina brevipalpis. The sequence continues at coordinate 684,939 of KK351052.1, read as the reverse complement.
GCCATGCCTAGATCGACATAGAACATGATATAGACCACTTTATAGGCTGTTTGAAGCTTCCTTTCCCATTTTGCAAACATTTTGACGGAATGAGTATACCACCAAACTCTCGGTAGAGTATGTAAAAAAAATAAACCAAAAAAAAGTCATATACAGACTTGGATCGAATCTCTTAATATCTAACACTACCTAACGTGTGATATTCCATTGAAAAATGAACCGAAGATCCATTTACCCGTTATATCGAATGCCTGCAATGTTAAACGTATCTTATATGTATTTCAAATCATATTTTTATATGATTTGTAGGCAATTAAACGACCTAAGTATCAAAGGTTTGGGTCAAATTTTTTTATACTTATCGTGTGTACAATTTTTGATCCTATTTATTACTTGAACGCTTATAGTATTTACTTAAAGAGATCGCTTACTCAGTTAATACATCAATATATTGTATCGCATAAAGTGAGGTCTTCAAATTATTTTTTGACGATCTGGAGATAAGAGTCTATAACTTCCTTTTTAGACACTCTCGTTAATTTATATATGGTTTTTTCTAGCATTTCTCGATGAAGACTAAGCGCGACCCGGTTTGGCTGATTTAAAGTTATGTATAGAAATTTTATTAATGAAAAATTGAAGACAGCTTAAGTTCTAAGCCATAAAAGTTCCATATTTTGGAGGCTATAATTTAGGAAAAAAGAAAAAAATTCCGGTTTCTTATTAATTGGGCCAAAGAGTTAATTATTATTTGAATCAAAAAATCAATCATTGAATGAGTTGAAGAATCAATTATTAATTAAGTCGAAGAAACAATTATTAATTAGGTCGAAGAAACAATTGTTAATTGAATCGAAGAATCGATTATTAATTGAGACGAACAATCAATTATTAAATGAGTCAACGATTCAGTCATAGCGTAGAAGAGAAAAAGAGTCAGTCATTGAGTCGATGAACCGTTTATTAATTGATTAGAGAAATTATTTAACTTTTTATATTATTTCCAAAGAATTTAATTATTAATTGAGTCATAGAATCAATTGTTAATTGGATTGAAGAATCAATTATTAATTGAGACGAACAATCAATTATTAATTGAGTCAATGAATAAGTCGTTGCTTCGAAGAATCAATTATAAATGGTATCAAAGAGTCACTCATTGAGCAGATGAACCGTTTATTGATTGGGTTGGTTGTACTTTTTATTATTTTGGCCAAAGAATCCAATTATTAATTGAGTCATAGAATCAATTGTTAATTAGATTGAAGAATCAATTATTAATTGAGTCAATGAATAAGTCATTGCGTTGAAGAACCAATTATAAATGGTATCAAACAGTCACTCATTGAACAGATGAACCGTTTATTGATTGGGTTGGTTGTACTTTTTATTATTTCGGCAAAGAATTCAATTATTAATTGGGCCATAGAATCAACTGTTAACTGGGTTGACGAAGAGTTTATTAATTAGTTCGATGAATTGTTTATTAATACCGCCGAAAAATCATTCGTGAACTAGGCAAAGGAAATACTAGAAACTTCTTATTTCTTTTATTAACCGGCTTGAAGAACTAACTTCGATCTAATTGATAACGATTCTTTTCGAAACCCGAATTTAACTCGGAAAACTTTTAATATAAAGTTTTTGAGAATGTCACTGTCTTTCTAAAAGGCCAGCGAAAAGCAAATGGATTGACAGGCAGATATATATATATATATACATATATATATATATATGTATATAGATTGTGATAATCATACTGTTTCTAAATCTATTTAAATTATATGACATTCGTTGCATATTTCTATGGGTTACAAACATTTGCCGAATTTAACATATCTTTTATTATGTTTATAAATGCAATTATGAAGCATAATATGCATGTTTTGACATATTATACGAGTATATTTCGTTTCTATTTATTATTATTATTATTTTTTTTATTTCTTTATTATTTTGTGAAAATTATGTAACGAGTAAAAGGAAAGCAATTCACACTAATGAGTTAGAGAAGAAAGTAAAGCACTTTTACTGAAAGAGATTTCTTTAGGTGATCTCTTCAATATCGATTGTTCAACAATTTGCTAAACTTTTGATTGATGGTTTTTTTAGAAAACACAATTTATTACAGTAATCGGTAGCCGTGGACTCATGCCATAAAGGGTTTTAAAGTGTTAATATTGTCATCATGGTCATGACATGGTCATGGTCATTCGTGTCCGTACCGATTTACTCAACAAGCCGTAGATTTGTTTAAAGAATGAATTTTTAGTATATTTTTATACCTTCTTCAGAATGTCTCCAACCCTTCAAATAAATAATGGCTCGACTTTGCTTTCACAACAACATGCCTCAATTATAGATTTTTCTATTTGCTTTTTCATAATTCTGCAATCACGTTGTATAGAGTAACATCGGGTGGTTCGTATAATCAATCCCGATTGGGGTTTCTCTGATCACAATCTAAGCCATTAGCCACAACAATTTCCGGATGTTTATGAGTGCGACTTCCGCGACACCATATTAAATGCGTATTAGTACCGGATTTGATTGAAAGTTCGCAAATAGTAAAAAAGATCAACTTTTATCACTTCTGTTGTCTCTCGAATCGAGCAATGCTTGGTTTTCTTTTATTATTATTATTATTATTATTAAGTCGTCTTACGATTCGTCTTACAACAACTCCATCTGATGATATTAGGATATTTATTAAAGCGGTTGACGATACGGTGAAACAATGAACTCTCTTTATTAGTCCTGTAACCTTTTGCGTTGAGTAAGGCTTTATCACTTCTGTTATCTCTCGAATCGACTAATACTTGGTTTTGCTTCTATTATTATTATTAAGTCATCTTACGATTCGCTTTACGACAACTTCATCTAATGATAATCAGACATTTATTAAAGCGATCGACGGTACGGTGAAACGATGAACTCTCTATTAGTCCTATAATCTCTTGTGTTCAATAAGACTTTAAAATGATTTCTTGCTTCATTTCAGGAAACTCCGCATTTAGCAATATTTCATATCGAACAGTACTATGGCTGTGGTTTCTTTAATTCAAGTTATGATTTCTCCGATAATCTAGTCCGTCCTTTTGAATTACGGAACTATATCTGATATCTTATGCTTCCAATTAATGGCTTCATGTCAAGTTTCAAAATGGGCCGAATTAACCTATAGGAACACTTATATTAAGCGAACAGATTGCTATCATTGGTTTAACGTAGATACCTACGTTAACGGCCCAACTCTATGGTGCATCTAGGCACAGAACTATTTTCAATGAACGATAGCTGACGTCTCTCAAGTAGTAGAACAATCTCCACAAGTGGGGGTCCACAACTCTCGAGCTTCTAGAATCAACATTCACTGGGTATAGTCCAGACTCTCCCTCTAGTCAAAGGCTGACAAATCAGCTACTTCCACAACCAACGCGAAATTCCCCGTGGGACTGTTCCCACGATCGGGTAAGAGAGTATTCTCCAAGCAGTGTATTTGGCAAGCAATATTTACTAAAAGCAATCTTTTTTGAGCAACCTGATCCTCGCGAAATTTGGTTGGACCTTTGGGTACGCTATACATTCCAGAATTTCCTTTCTACCATCTTACCTCTTGGATTATTATGCATTTGGTAAATTATCGACACAGACCAGCACCAACCATGCTCCCATATTCGATACTACATCTATGAATCATACAACGCCAAAATCTTGATATGTGTACAATCCCTTTGTAGCGAAGAACCTATAGAAGGGACTTTCCTTTTTCATTAGAAAATGGCCATTATCCCGATCATCACTTCCTAAAATCGTCGAGAACCTGTCGCCAGGCATCGATAGTTTTACTTTTAACCATTGTTAGCCGATAACTGTTTTGAACGATTTCACTTTACCGTAGAACAAAGCTATAGCTATAGTATAGCCGCGTCTGCATGGTTAGCAAGATTCCAGCCACAGTCACGTTGACTAGTGGGACTAAGCAGAGGTCAGGGTTCGGCACGTTTACCATATTAGGCGAACAACTTTAACCTAAACTCCATAGCTACTGCACATCGCAGTAGATAACAAAAACTACTATGAACTGGGTATTTATGAGTTAAACTCCGGCCAATAGATCAGGGAGATCATCATCATGTCAATTGCTACGTTAAAATACAACTTTGTAAGATATTGTAGCCGCAAATTTTTCCTTTTTAATACTCAATACAAACGCAAATTGCAAAGTGATACCCAATTTTGGTTATTTGACCCGATCACAATTAATACAATAATTTGCATGTTTATAGATGAATTTGTGGAAATGCGAAGATCGAAGACAACTCTCTTTCTTCTTTTTTTATTTTAATAATTTTTTTTCTCGTGCAGTTAAAAATTCTGTCTAAGTTCTTTATAACTTTTTTTTTAATCTAATTTTTTTTTTGTTTACAAAAGGTATTATTTTGTTTTTTATTTAAGGTTTTACAGAAAATTTTAACAACATAATGTAACAATTCATTAATCAATTTTTAAAAACAAACACAAAGTGTTGAAAACATAGAACAGAACCTTAGAATTCTCTGAGTAAGATTAATGAATTTTATGATTATTTCTCGATTATTCATTTTATTAACCCTTTGAGGTGCGCTATAGCATAAAGCTATAAGATAGGAATCGCTGCAGTTTCTAAACGATGGCAATACATCAGTACTACCTGTAGTATATTAGTACTATCTGTGGTATATTAGTACTACTTCTAGTATATTGGTACTACCTGCAGTATATTAGCACTACATGTAGTAGATTGGTATTACTTGTAGTATATTGGTATTACTTGCAGTATATTAGCACTAACTGTAGTGTATTGGTATTACCTGAAGTATATTGGTACTACCTGCAATATATTAGTACTGGTAGTAGTACATTAGTACTAATTGTAGCCCATCAGTACTGCCTGTAGCGTATTAGAACTATCTGTAGCATATTAGTACTACTTGTAGTAGATTAGTATTACATGTAGTATAATAGTATTTCCTGTAGTATATTAGTACTACCTCTAGTATATTGGTATTACCTGTAGTATATTGGTATTACTTGCAGTATATTAATATTACCTGTAGTGTATTAGTACTGCCTGCTGTATATTATCACTATTTGTAGTATATTAGTACTACCTGTAGTAGATTATTATTACCTGTAGTATATTAGTACTACTTGTAGTATATTAATATTACCTGTAGTGTATTAGTACTGACTGCAGTATATTCGCACTATCTGTAGTATATTAGTACTACCTGCAGTAGAGTATTATTACCTGTAGTATATTAGCACTACTTGTAGTATATTAGTACTACTTGTAGTATATTAGTACTACTTGTAGTATATTAGCACTATATGTAGTAGATTAGTACTACCTGTTCTAGATTATTATTACCTGTAGTATATTAGTACTACCTGTAGTGTATTAGTACTATCTGTAGCATGTTAGTATTACCTGTAATATATATATATATATATACATATTTTAGAACTATCTGTAGCATATTAGTACTACCTGTAGTAGATTAGTATTTCCTATAGTATATTAGTACTACTTCTAGTATATTAGTACTACCTGTAGTATGTAGTATATTATAAAAAATTATAGTACTTTCTATCTCTCTCTTTTAAAATGCTATCAATTATCGTGATCCCAAACGTAGTTAATAGAATTTTTTTAACTTGAGATGTTCTTTCCTGTTCCCTCTCGATCTTTTATAAATATTCACCTCCGAAGGTTGAGCGTTAAGTGCCTAAGGAAATTAAATTAAATTTAATGTTAAAAAAAAAAACGCAAAAATAATTAAAAATATTAAACTCATTAAGATAAAATTAAAACATAATGTAAACCTACAAAGAAAATTATTATCAAAGAAAGGCAGCAAGAAATTGATAAAAATGAAAAAAAAAAAAAATTAAATAAAAGATTTCTCCTTCTACAAACAAAGGCAAATAAAGAAAAAGAAAAGACCTACGAAGAGAAAGCAAATGAGATTTCGATGGCAAGCAAACGTGTGATTGGTTAGTTTAACGATAAGCGCCACCCATTCAAAGTACAAACTGACGCCATACAGAAAATCCTTGCATTAAAAACCTAAATATAATAACAACCCTTCATACAACAACAATTTGATTCTTAATTGAAGGGATGGATGTATTGGATTCTATTGTTTTTCATTCAAGTTACACATTTTACATCGAAACTCGAACGATTGCGGAAGTTAAAAGCGCAATCATTACATTAAAACATTATTTAACCGGCAATTAACAAGTGTTGTGACATATCATAATTAATCATCAAAA
>KK351052.1:667055-678387 GCA_000671755.1 Glossina brevipalpis | reverse complement strand
CAAGAAAAACAAAAAAAAAAAAAAAAAACAAAATTGTAAACAAAGAACGTGTGCCGGTTAAGTGTTAACACGTTTCATGCATTAAGACACACTTGCGGACTATGAAAAAAAAAAAAAAACAATAAAAAAACCTCAACATATTTTAAATACATAAACCCTCTTGTAACGCGCTAAACTCTTTTATCTTATCTTCCATTAATTTTTTTACATGATATTGATATACAAAGTAAAAAAAGGAAAGAAAAACTGAACTATTTGAAGTTATTTTTGAAAATAAAAATCAATAATTATTTATATGATAACGAACGAGAAGAGAAAGAACAACACAGAAGTTTATGTAACAACTTTTCTATAAATCCGTTCCCTAACAAGCTAAAAAACATATCATATACACTAACACACCCTTGGACCCATGGATTGATTTCTGTCCCTCATATCATCTGAACACTTGTTATTCAATTGAGGACACGTGTCATGCTTGAAAAGCTCTTTTAAACCGCCTTTTATAGTGCAAACTTCGGAAGTCAATTATGTTTTCGTTTTTTTTTTGCTCACATGCGGTTAATTTAATGACAAATTAGTGTTTTTTTGTTTTTATTTTTTTTTATTTTTTTTTTTTGTTGTAACTCACTTCTCGCAAACATTTAATGCTTTATTGGTGTTCTCCGCTATGTTTTCTATGGATAATTTCGATTTGGAAGCAACAATGGCTCGTCATTTTTTCGAAGGTTCTCAGACTACAAACGGTTCATCATCATCAGGTTCGGAATTTTTTTTTGGCGATGATAACAGTTCAGATAGCGATGACGATGATGCCTACAGCAGTGGCTTTAATAGCGATCAAGAGAATAATGAGAAAACGTAAGTGTGTCTAAGTCAGAAAAAGAAAAGAACGAATTTTTTTAAGTAAATCTTATATATTATGGGCAAACAAGAGTCTTCTCTATCGTGTGAACAGTTGTTCACTCCGTGCACTCTGTGAAAAAAGTGATGGGAATCGTTAGAATCATTTTTATTATGTGATTAGTCATTCACTCTGTGCACTCCGTGCAAGAAGTATTGGGAATCATTAGCAAAGATCTTCTTTATCATGTGAATAGTCGTTCACTTTGTGCAAGAAGTGTTGGGAATCATTAGAATTGTTTCATATTATGCGCAAGTAAGGATCTTCTTTATCGTTCAATAATCGTTCACTCCGTGCAACTCTGTGCAAAAAGTGGTGAGAATCGTTAGAGTCGTCTTTGTTATGCGAATAGTCATTCAATCTGTGCACTCCGTGCAAGAAGTGTTGAGAATCATTAGAATCGTTTTATATTATTGCGCAAGCAAGGGTCTTTTTCTTTATCATGTGAACATTTTTTCACTCCGTGCACTCTGTGAAAAGAGTGATGGGAATTGTTAGACATATTTTTATTATGTGATTCGTCATTTACTCTGTGCACTCCGTGCAAGAAGTGTTGGGAATCATTAGCAAGGATCTTCTTTATCATATGAATAGTCGTTCACTTTGTGAAATGTTGGGAAACATTAGAATCATTAAATATTATGCGCAAGCAACGATCTTTTTCTCTATCATGTGAATAGTCCCCCATTCTGTGAAAAAAGTGTTTGGATTCGTTAGAACGAGGTCGGTTTAGCTACACATCAAGGTTCAGGGTATTTAATATTCTTCCTTTATAACTATTGTTCGTCTTAACACCCAATATCCATAGTTCATCGTAAAGGCAACCGGTTGGCCACTTAAAAAAAACACAAAAAAAAAATCCAATTTTTCTTGGCTTTTGGCGATATCTTTCTAAGTTCTTTCGGAGAATATTCTGTTGTGATAGCAAACAATGTTTACCGACATCGCCACGCATTTTTTCGTCGGAATTTCTTTTATGGTATCAATAGATTTAAATCACTTTTCGATAAAAATGAAGTGTCGGGCTGACCTTATATAAAGAATAGAAAAATTGTGGCCAAACACCATAGAACTACCATTAAAAAAGTGACGATGGAACTCAACATGCGCTTGATTAATAATGCAAGATTCGACAAGAACAGTGCGGCGGGGGATCCGGAAATCTAACATTCAAGCAAGGGCTGCAATTGTGAAATCATTTATAACGGGTCAGGTGTTCATATTATTTTGTCTATTGCCTGTAAACAACAGTCAAAAGGACCGATAGGAAGAGATATTCTTTACCCTTTATTCGTGACATCATGAGAGTCTACGAGATAGAATTATGTTTGACTGATTTGGAGAGCATCACAAGTGTATGTTTTGTACATATTTTCTCTTTGGCATAATGGATTTTTTTAGCGACATTCTGGTACCACCAAGATCATCGGATAGCGTCATTGCTTTATTTACCAAGCCGAGCGACTGATCCATTGTTCGATTGAATAGTTTTGTTTCGGTTTAGGTTTCGCATGAATTCGAAAATAGCTGAGAAAGTAGCTGCAATACAGCCGGACTCTTGAAGGAAGCAGCACAGTCTTGCTTTCATGAGAAGAAATGGCCTGATACGATGGACGGATGTTTTCAATTTGTTCAAAACTTCAAGAGGTAACAAATACTACGAGAGCGATGACTGACGCAATAATTACTCCTTAAGTCATTTGGCGCCATTGGATTTATTCCTTTATTGGTAGTTATCCACGCTAAGACATTTGGAAATTTGGGAACAGGAAAACAACTTAATGGTTGCATTCAGCAGGTGGTTCGTAATTTGTCGGAAATATTTTTTTTTTTTCAGAGAGACAGCCAGCCATAGGTTGAAAAAATATATTATTTTTTTTTTTGACTGTTTCGCACTTTTTCTTAGCATTTTAATGAAACTTTCCGTAAGAGCTGTGTGAATAGTCTCTTACTGATTGTCCACAGCAAACATCCAACGGTAGAATTTTAGAAAAAAAGCAAAAATTTTTTTTGAACTTAAATGGAAATTAATTTCCTTTATATCTCTGAGTAAAGTTACTTGTAACAGTTACGAGCTCAGTGAAGGCAAATAATAAAGTTACGTGAGCTTTGACGAGCATTTAAGAAGAAGCATTTTTTAAAAGATCGTCCCAGAAATCGCTCATTTTTTTTTTTCGTAGCTGTACTGGCTATATAGATCACCAATTTTAGGGATCTAAATTGGATTTTATGTTCATAAGTTTCTAAGAAGCTTTTTTTAAATCACTCTTAACTTGAGGACTGTTTTTTCCATTCCATTCTGAATAATAATTTTTTAATTTCAATATCATTGCGCAAAGCGATTCATCTTGACTGGATGAAGGATTAATCATAAATTTTTTTTAAAGTAAATTGACCGCTCGAGATCTTGTTCACATCATCCTTTAGAAGAAAAATGGATATTCGTGTTTTTAGGTGAGTTAGACTTATCTTTAAAGGTTATCTCTCTTGGGGCCAATTAAGCAATTCGAAATAAATAAGCTAAAACCCCTTTTCCTGATCCCGATACTTAAGATCTTAAAACTTATAATAACAAAGAGCTGGTGAAGGTGGTGGAAGGCAACACGAACTTGCCGCATGTAATAAAAACTTCTTTTTGTTGTAACGATTCTCAGAGGATGCCTACTCAGAGGATGCCTTTGATACTCGTAAGAACAATGATGGACGGGAATGCTTATAGCAAGAGGAGGAGGTAGATGTCTGAGTATAAAAACTGAACCGTTTTTTTTTTTTACATTAAGGACCGAAAATATTGTTATATATCAAGTTTAGATTGCTATCATTGGTTTAAAATGAGTACCTGCTGTGTAGCTTGATATCACGGTACATCTAAGCACAGGAAAATTTTTCAACGAACTATAGACTCGGCGTCTTGCAAGTTTTGAAACAATCCCCAATAGGTGGCTGCGCAATTTGCGAGGTTCCAGAAGTTCCAGTTTCCCAAAATTGAAGAAGCTTTCTCTCTAGCTACTCCCACAATTGCTACGATACTTCCCTAAGGGCCGTACCAGCGGTCAGGCATAGTCAAGGCACAGTCTAAGCTTGTTGATGAAGTCAACGTCATGGCACAAAGAGCTTTCTCTTTCGGTTTTGATCAAGGCACAGTCTAAGCTCGTTGACGAAGTCAATAATATAGCACAAAGAGCTTTCTCTTTTGGTTAATCTGATTCCCGTGGTTTTTCTTATTTCGTCTTTAGATTTTCTATACGTCCCGGAAGCGAACTTCGATTATCTAATTTGAACGATTATTGTGTATTTGGAAAAACTTAAACATTCATAGTGCAGCCAGTACAATGGGCAACTAAAAAAACTTTGCATCTATGCCGTGAATCTAGGTACAACTTAAGGCAAGACCGGTAGAAAGTCTTAAAATTCCTTAAGAGTATGTTTAAGAATATATTTATCTACTTTTATGAAAGATTTGCACGATAATTTTTTTTTTTGTTGCCTGGCCGCAATCCTTTTTAAGGATCGTCGATCTCTGTCAGTTTCTTCCGAACATAAAATTGACAAAATTAATACTTTGCAAGGTTGCGGTTATTAAGCGCGTTTGATTGCCTGACTCTAAGCGTTTTTCTTAGGAAAAAAAAAAAAAATATTTTAAAGGAATTATTCGACCGTTCCAGAAACTTGAAGAGTGAACCGTTTATTGAACGGAATTTATTTTAAAAAATGCGAATTATTTGCGTTTAAAACTTATTTCTTAATCTTCTCTTGTAGTCGTTCCCATAAACCGAGACGTTTAAAGTGCGCCTCACAGGTAGCTCAACAACGTCAGGCAGCAAATTTACGTGAACGTCGTCGTATGCAAAGTATCAATGAAGCTTTTGAGGGCTTACGTTCGCATATACCGACTCTACCCTATGAGAAACGTTTAAGTAAAGTGGATACATTAAAATTGGCCATCAGTTATATTACATTCTTAAGTGAAATGGTGAAAAAAGATAAAAATGATAACGAAACCGGTTTAACAGTACAGCGTAATTATCAGAAGGAACCTCCTAAGAAGATCATCTTGAAAGATCGCAGTAAGTAATGAAATTTTTCTTAATTAATTTCAAATATTCAAAATGAGTTAAACAATTCGTAATAGAAAGGGAACTTTAAGATGTAAATACTTTGATAGTTTCATGAAATTTGTATGATTCATTGAATTAAGAAGGAACAATTAAAGTCATCTTTTTGTAATCATGATCGAAGGTATGGTGTGGATAACCAATACTCGAGATGTTGGTGTCACTTGTAATTTTTTTTTTTTTTTGTGGGGTTTTCATCGTATTTTCTTTTCTTTTTTGTTTTCATATTATATCGCGACTTTCGTTTTCGGTGAGAAGAAACCCATTCAATCCCCAGGATTGTCTCTTGAGTATCTCGAACAGCTAGAAGTCTTATCTTCCGTAAAGAAGTGTTTCATGGCGTTCGATTAGTCAACGGTGTCAACGCTTTGTGCAAAAAGTTGACTGTTTTCGCTATTTGATGAGTTGGAGAAAGTTTGATCTGCCCCATGTTCACAGAATCAGCATAGTCTTTAATTATCAATTGGCGATTTTTTAGCGCCTGATCTTGAAATTCATTGACGTTGTTGTGTCGTCTGTGTACGTTGATGAACATCCGGGACGGTTTTCGTTTTGCAATCGTTCTCGGCCTTCGGCTTGATAATCTTATTTTTTGCGAAACAAACTCATCACTGAGAGTCTTCTTTTACTATTCTTCTGCGGAAGAATATATATATTACGCGAAGAGAATATTATGCAGAACCTTTGCTCAACAAAATCTGATATGGAGACCGTGGTGCCTGTTATCTCGATATTATTTTTTTGATCGCTGAAAAATCCACGGCTATGTAGACCTTACCAAAATATTTTGATGCCACCGGCATTCGATAATCTTTGATGGATTATGTTTTGCTCAGACTTTTGTCATCGGGCTTCGTGGAATATTGTCGTGCCTTTGGCTGTAACTAGATTAACGGCATAGGTGCAAAGTACCTGGCGAGTATCTTAATAAAAATCTTTGCTCAAATAACCGCATGCTTACTAGCTATGTATACAGGGATTTTTCATAAGAGAGGTCATCAACTTCCACGTCCCCATGCTTTTATTAGCTCTATACCATGTTATATTGTCTTAATGAATCCTTAGAGCGAGGTATCTGTTAACTCACTTATAAAGTCTAAATATTTGCGTTACGCAGTAGTGGTTGCCGATTAGACTGGACAAGGGAATGGGCGAACCACTCCACTAAGAAACGTCGGCAAAGCGATCCTCTCACAATATGAAATCTTTGTGTTGTGATAACTACGGCACGACTAATGAATCTGTCTCCGGTTAAATTTTCTGCCAGTTTTTGAGTTGATAATCAAGGGCTTGTATCGCTTTCCCCCGTAGCTGTTTTTTGTTATCACTTTGTACTTTATTTCTTTGCTTGCTGGTACCTTTCCCTTCATGCTATTTCACACGCAACACACTATATAAAGTACATCGTACTACGTCGTAGTTTGTCCTTGTTGTCTTGATTGTTATCCTTTGCACCTGACCGACTGCATGCTATGTTTTGCACAGCACAGGATTTAAAATATAATATTATGTGCTGAGTTATCACGACACAATTTCAGTGCTGGCACGATATCTCGATGTCTTCACGGTTTCATAGGATACCAAAGACCCGAGTATATATATGTATACGCGCTACGAAGGTTTCGGCTTTTAGATCCAACACGATGTCTCTATACCTTCACAGTTTCAAGGCGACTGATGAGCCGAGAACTGCCCGTACACGGTTTTTAGCTTTTGCACAACGTACTTATGGGTTTACAGCTTTTCAGAGAGCCGATGACTCGAGCATGTGTCTGCCCATTGCAAGGTGTGGATTTTTAGTATCAATACGAGGTCTCTAAATCTTCACAGTTTCAAAGGGAAATGATGAATAAACCTGCTCACTCTGAAGTTCCTAGATTCTCCTGCTTCACAGTTTCATCAGGAAGCTGACAACCCGAACAGGCATCTGCCCATTGCAAGGTGCGGATTTTTAGTCGCAACACGACGTCTCTAAGTCTTCACAGTTTCAAAGGGAGATGATGAATAAGTTTACTCAGTGCAAAGCTTTTAGCTTCTCCTGCTGCACAGTTTCGTCAGGAAGCTGACAACCCGAACAGGCATCTGCCCATTGCAAGGTGTGGATTTTTAGTCCCAAAACGACGTCTCTAAGTCTTCACAGTCTCAAGGCGGCTGGCGATCCGAAGATAAGTTTGTTTGATGTGAAGCTTCGGCTTTTAATTCTAACACGAGGTCCCCCTTGGTTCACAATTTCATCAGAAAGTTGATGACTCGAGCCTGCATCTGCCCACTGCCCACTGCAAGGATGGTATTTTTAGTCCCAACACGACGTCTCGAAGTCTTCACACAGTTTCAAGGCGGCTAATGACCCGAGAAACCTTCAGCTTTCAGCTCTAACACGAGGTCTCCCTTACTTCAAAATTTCATCAGGAAGCTGGTGATCCGTATAGTTTCAACGCTACTTTTGATTGTACAATGTCACAAGAAGGCCGATAACTCTAGAATATATTTGCTTGCTAAGACCGCGTTCGATCATATAATATTTGCAACGTATTGCCCAGTACTCCATCTAGATGGTCTCTGACTTCGACATTCGCTGACGATTAACTTAAAGCCCAATTTATTACTGCATTAATCACTTTCTAATAAGTAGTCGAAGAAATTTTAAAAAATATTTTGAAATTAATTTTTGTTTTTATTTTTTGAATGTTTTTTAAAAAAAAAATCCCAAAAAAAAGAAAACCTCTATACATCCCTGTAGACTCATTTTTCAAAAGCTTAAATGAACTCTTTACCGAAATTTATTAAACATTTATTGTAGAGCAACGTTTACAGTTGATGCCCGCCCTATAGTCAAATTTTTCGTAACTTTTCATTACTCGTTTGGTTTGCTCGCTATTCATACGTTTTTTATAAAAAAGTTATTAACCGAAAAACCGTAACAAATCGTTTTTTTTTTTCTTTTTTTTTTTTTTTCTAAATTTTTATTAGCAACGAAAACGAATAAGTGAATCCCTAACTGCAACAAATTGAGCCATATACGTTAACTTAGTTAGGTGTACGCACAAACGTACGTATAATGTGCCGCTCACCCTTCTCCTTAACCATTGCAGTCTATAGAATAGAAAAGTGTGAAAATTCTAATTAGTTACAGGCACATGGAATCTATCTATAAGCTGCGTTGTAATCGTATACGTGACAAAAAATTGGCATCAAACCAACCACAATTGATACCAAACTTACAGTAGTACTATGACAATAGCAAAAACAACAACGAACAATAACAATAATAATAACAAAATTTAGTCTTAGTATCATTTTAAACACCCTTGAATTGAAATCATTAAGATAAAGATCTTTAAAGAGAGAACCGTGAGGATCCATATGTTCGTCTATCAATAGCATTTTAGCAGCAGCAGCCTTAACGTGTAGCTGATGTCAATGAATGATGATTGAGTATGATATTGCGTGATATTATGAAAAAAATGTTTACAATGTTTTGCCAAAAAATAAAAAAAAAAAAAATAAATAAATAAATTCAATTTTCATTTAGAAAGAAAGTTTATCTGCATATCTGGGCAAATCTTTCCTTTCCTCCCTTTTACATAATGAACGCACAATTTGCTTATAATGGTTCTGATGGTCAAACTTATCACTATTTGTGTGTGTGTTTATAACAATAAAATATTACATAGTCGGTTATGAAAGATGTACACATGTTACATATATATATAACTTGGATATCATTTCAGGTCAAAATATGATACGAAAGTTCTTGTCAAACAGTTGTAAAAAGAATTGTTGTCGTTGTTTTTCTGAAAATTACTGTTTAAGGTGATAGCCACAGAAAGAATTAGGAAAATGGATAGTCCACTAAAAAAACCATCAAATCATAATTCATTTATGATTCATTCATTCTTACTTGTATTCGATTTAGTCACATTTGTATTGACCAAATGACAGATTAATTAAAAATCAAGAACATTAACGGCCATTCTCTCTTGTTCGAATTCGCATTCCGGTGACGGGGGCGGCTGCTCTGCCATGAACAATCCATCTGCTTGCAGATCTCTGTTCCATGTAACGAATATGTACATGGGTCCTTGAGATACTGCGGGTACCCGAGAAGTACTAGTGTAATTCAAACATGGCCCTTCTAGGTCAATACTATGGCCATTCTCTCTTGCTCGAATTCGCATTCCGGTGACGGGGGCGGCTGCTCTGCCATGAACAATCCATCTGCTTGCAGATCTCTGCTCCATGTAACGAATATGTACATGGGTCCTTGAGATACTGCGGGTACCCGAGAAGTACTAGTATAATTCAAACATGGCCCTTCTACGTCAATACTATAACCATTGCCTCTTGTTCGAATTCGGATTCCGGTGACGATAAGAAATCCATCGAATCGTCTGCTTGTAGATCTCTTTTCTATGTAACGAAAATGTTTCTTAACAAGGAAAGATCGTTTATGATTTAGAAGATTGTGAAGAAAGCAATTAATTCATGAAATTAAGAAAGATTCATTCTTCATAAAAAAAAACGCTTAGTGCTTAGAAGACATTTAATTTCTTAAAGACTAAAAATTGCGTTTGATTGAGAAAGATATGAGAAATGTATGTAATTGATCACACTTAGAAGAAGTTCGATATAATTTCTTAACATCGTTTATGAAGGCTGTCAAGAAAGTATTCAATTCATTAAATTCATAAAAATTCATTCTTTATAAACAAAACTAACTTATAGCTTAGAAGATACTTAATTTCTCAAGGACAGAAAATTGCATATGTTTACTAAAGATATAAGAAATGTATACCGTTGATCACACTTAGAAGAGGCTCAATATCTATTCTTAAAAAGGAAAGATCGTTTATAACTTGGAAGTCTGTCAAGAAAGCATTTAATTCATGAAATTCATAAAAGGGTCAAATCGATTTCTCCGCCGAAAAAATATCTCTTACAGTTTACAAGATTGTGAAGAATGCATAGAGAGTAGATTAGATTCAGAAGAGGTTTTTACCAGAAAGAAAAATCATCTATGGAGAAATAAAGTGATGCGGAAAGCATTTAATAAAGGAGGTTCAAAACGGCTTCTATACAAAAAAAAATTATCACTAAGAACTTAGCCGACCCTAAAGGAAAGTTTTTTAAAAGAAGCTCATTCTTCCGAGAGAAAATATCGAAATAAAAAATTTTTTTTAGTAAATCAGGCCAAAGAAAACTTTTTATGGCTTAGAAGGTTGTGAAGAACGCATTTAAGGGATAAGAATTAGCAAAAACTTAAAAGGGGTTTCTCTATTCAAAAAAATATCGCTAATGGCTTAGACGTCTGCAAGGAATGCGTTTAAGAGATGAAATCCAGAAAAAACTTTTAAGCCTTCTTTCACAAAGAAATATCAGATTCAGAAGATGCTCATGCCAAGTTGCGAAGAATGTATTTAATGGATGAGTTTGAGAAGAGACTAAAGAACGTTCTCAACTTCGTCTGCGAGGAATGTGTTTAGAAGATGAGATTCAGAAAAAGCTCTAAAGCATTTCTTCGCGAAGAAATGTCAGCTGCAGAAGCTACTCATGCCAAGTTGGGAAGAATGCATTTAAAAAATAAGATTTAGAAAAAACTTAATGGAGTTTCTAGTTTAGCAAGCGAGATTCAGAAAAAGCTTTTAAGCGTTCCTTCACGAAGAAATATCAGCTGCAGAAGATGCTCATGCCAAGTTGCAAAGAAGTCGCCTTTAATCGATGAGTTTGAGAAAAGACTGAAGAACGTTCTCAATTTCATCTACGAGGAATGTGTTTAGAAGATGAGATTCAGAAAAAGCTCTAAAGCATTTCTTCGCGAAGAAATATCAGCTGCTGCAGAAGAAGATGTTCATGCTAAGTTGGGAAGAATGCATTTGAATGGGTGACTTTCAGAAGAGAGTTGAGAAGAATGTTCTCAACTTATTCTCCAAAATTTGTTGTCTTTGTTATCATTTTACTCCACTTTTTTCTAAGAATGAAAAACACAATGTCAGGAGATCTAAATGTTTGTGAAAAGCTTCTACTAAAATATTTATCAAATCAGTATTGAATTTTTTTTTCTTAAAACGAAAGCTTTAAATTGTTTAAAAATTTTGAAAAAAAAATGTTACAATTTATTGGTTACCTCTCGTTATTGGTATTGTGTTTTATTTATCTATTCTTCTTTTAAACGGTATTGTGTGTGAGAATTCTTTTATACTCTAACAGCTGTTGAGTGTAATATAATAACAACTTCTCGTAGAGCAACAAGAATAGACAATAAACACAATATTACATAATGTTCGTAGATAAGGGGGAGTGGAAGGGGGGAGGA
>KK351052.1:616994-650777 GCA_000671755.1 Glossina brevipalpis | reverse complement strand
TGTAACTCACAACTGAATGCATCAAACAAAAAACAACACAAGAATTTTTTTTACTGCGAAATGTCGCCTTTCCAACGAGCGTAAATCTGAAATTGTTTGATCGATACTTTACGAGAAATCTACCAGTGTAGCCATCTACCGAAAAAATAATGGATTTCTTTTTCCCCAAACTAATATTTAGCAATCAAATGATTGTTATTGGCTCTAATTGGTCAAGAAGGAAGGCTCTTAGACTCGTTTCATCTATAAAGTAATTTAAGTCAGTTATTTGTAAAGTAACTGCATCAATAGTAGAGCTCATACCATTTGTGATGCATGTGTTCCTAGTAGAAGCTGTATTTGCGGAGCTAGCTGTACCAACAATGGTTTTTTATTAGTAGTTATACTGAATAATGCAAGTGTGGAACTACTTGCGCCTTAATCTTGTATACAAAATGTAGTTTTCCCTACTGCCTGAATGTAATTTGCTTCTACACCTAATAAGTTTTGTGTAAGAGGATTCGTTGTCTTATGGATGGGCGCAGACGGGGTAGTGCAATGTACAATTGTTGTTGGTGCTAGCACCTAAAAAGTCTAGTTGCGAGTCAAAGAAGCTATTAGTGGTGTTCAACATATATTTTTGAAAAATACTTTCCATATATTGAAGCATTCCATAATAAATGCTACTTGATGATAAAATATTAAAGCAGCAAAACGCTTACAAATCGCTTAAATATGACAGTAATGAATTTATTGACCTGTTTGAGATAGGGAAAAAGTTATTAAATTTATTTTGTCCGAATAATGGTTTCGAAACAATTAATAAAATATATTTCGAAATTATGAAATAAATTGCTGCTTCATTAAAAGAAAAGTTTGAAAAACAAAAAATAGAACAAAAATAGAAAATTCGTATTAGATTTCATGGACGTTATCGGGAAATTATTACAAACTTTGAATGAACTGACAACCCCTTCTGTTTTCAGTTCACCTTTTATAGTAGACAACTTACTTGAAAATATGAGAAGAGTTGAGAGAGGATCAGTTGCTTACGTGCAACGTATTCGAAACTCAAATAATATTAAATAAATTCGCATCATTTGCTTTAGAAATGAACGAATTTACTTTCGTAGACGAATACTATGCGGTTAATAATTTCGATTACTCCTTGGGAAGCCAAGAGTCAATACATAATTTCGAAAGTAAAGCAAATGAAAATAGCTTTGATTCACTTAATCTTCATACGGATATATAATATATATATGTATATATATATATGTGGTTATATATATATATATATATAATATGGGCATAAAAAAGTATCACAAAACTAACCTTCAGGGAACGGTAAGAATATTGCGAAGTCCTTTACATTATAATTTACAATATTTCTCCTATTTTTTTCCTTATTATATTCTTGTATTTTCTTCTTCTTCTTCTTTTGCAATAAAACTAACATTCATTGAAATCTGTTATCTTAAAAAACAAACCTATGACACTCACCAAAAAGTGTTAAAGAAGCTTAACAGAAAGCTTTTCATTTACCAATGACAAGCGTTAGTCAGTCAGCTGTTCGAATTAATTTCGCTGCACAGCTGTACGTGTATACAAATTTTCGCTTTAGTTTTAGTAAAGAGATGATTGACGTGTTATAAGTCAACGATTACGAAAAAGTATATAAAGTATACAACAAAGAATCGTTTGTGTACATATGTAAATATATGTAAAAGATTTAATAAAAATGTTATAATAATAAAAAGATTAAATAAAAACTAGAGAGAAAGAAAAAAAACAACACAAAGGAAACATAATGATGTTACCAGAAAGAAGTCGATTTTTTGTTTATGCTTTAGGCATATTTTTTTGTTATTTCCTGTATGGAATTGTTCAAGAGAAAATAACGCGTGGCCGTTATGGTCAGAATAAAAATGATGATGGAACCATAGGTGAAAGATTTACATATGCTTTGGCTTTAGTATGGATACAATGTTTAAGCAATTTCATATTTGCCAAAGGTAAATTAATGATTACGATATGCATGAGATATAAAATGAATTATTTTGTCGTTTTTTTTTAGGTCTTCTTATGTTTCAACCACAAAAAGAAGATGCCACTCATTTGGGTTATTATGCTGTTAGTGCATTAACTTATTTATTAGGTATGATTTCTTCAAATATGGCATTGAGATGGGTTCCATATCCGAGTCAAGTTGTTGGTAAATCAGCAAAACCTATACCTGTAATGATTTTGGGTGTTTTAATTGGTCGAAAATCATACTCATGGATACGTTATAGCTGTGTTCTCACTATCGTTCTCGGTGTAGTACTATTTATGTATAAAGAAAGTAAAGCAAATGTTACAACTCTTAGCGCCGATAATGCTAGTTTAGGGGAATTATTACTCTTTTTAAGTTTATCTATGGATGGCTTATTGGGAGCTGTACAAGAACGTATGCGTTCATCTAGTGCACCAACCGGCCTGCAAATGATGTTATCTATGAATTTTTGGAGTATACCGATGGTGGGATTTGCTATGGTTGTGACGGGTGAGTTGTATATAAATAAATTTATTTTCCTGTTTTCTTTTTATTTATTTATATATATACATATATATATATATTTATAAATTTTAGGTGAAGGTAAAGATTTCATTTACTTCGCTTCATGTCATCCAGAATTATGGGGTCATATGTCTATGTTGGCTTTATGTGGTTGCTTTGGACAATTTTTCATATTTCTAATGGTGGCGAAATTTGGTCCTTTGGCTTGTTCCGTAGTAACTACTACACGTAAATTCTTTACAGTACTTTGTTCCGTAATTGTATTTGGTAACGTTTTAATACCACGTCAATGGATTGGTGCCGTATTAGTTTTTACTGGTTTATTTGCTGATATGTTTTATGGTAATAAAACGAAAAAAAATATTACAACAATAACGCCATCAAACAAAAAAATTAACTTTAACAAAGAAAAAGAAGCAGAGGAAAAGAAAAAATTATCATCCTAAATATAATTTTAAATAGTCCAATCAATATTTTATTGCAATATAGTTTGTTACATTTTTGTTAATTTTTCAATTCCATTTTTTATAATTAATTATGAATAGAAGAATACTTTTTAAAAGTTACTTTAAAAAAAGTTATGCAAACATTTTGTACGCAAATAAAATATACAATTAATTTTTAAAAATTATACACACCCATATACAATGTATATATATATGTAAATATATACAATGCACATGTGTATATATATATATGTATATGTATACATATGTATATATGTATATGTATATATATGTATATATATATGTATATATGTATATGTATATATATGTATGTATATGTATATATGTATATGTATATATATGTATGTATATATATGTGTATATGTATGTATGTATGTATACATATATATAGATCGTATAAAAAATTTCTAATTTATTTTATAAAATTTTGTGATTTAATTGCACGTGTGTAAAAGGCATCAAATTAAAAAGGAATCTTTGGAAGCATCATTCCTTCGAAGTTAACAAAAAAAAAGTAAATAAATATAAGGAGAAGATTAAATTGCTCAGACCTTACCGATGCATCTTTTGAATGGAAACTCCTTTGATTGATTAACGTAACTCAATAAAACTACTGTTGATTATTGGTCAGACAGAGTACGGATTTAATCTTGAAATAAGCAAGGAAATGTAACTTTAATATATTGATATATTGAACTAATTATTTCAAAAATTTTAATTTAAGCAGCGCCTGAAAGTTCTTTGCCAAAGCCGCTTGAATCAATCAGTTAATGTAACTTAAGAATTTTAAAAGATAGAGAGAGTTCTATCTAGCAAGCGTCTACAGCTTCGCTTGCTTGCATTACTTATTTATTTATCTCTCTAATTATTTTTTTTTTTTTATACTACTGAATTTAATAAATTTAAGAGAAACTTTTGAAGAAGACAAAGAAAAGTTTGTAATGTTTAAAAAAAAAAGTTACACGTCAGTTTTGATGGTCACGCGATGCATATACTATATATTGTTACAAAAATTACAAAAACTAGTAAAGTATGCCTGCATCAAACTTTCCGAAATCTATGACAGGGAAAAATCCTTTCTTACGCTGTACCTGTCGTGGTCGTAGTCGTAAAAAGGCGCATTTGGAGTTATCAATGAAAGCAAAGATTGACAAGAATTCCCATGAAATATATCAGATAAAGGGATTAATGAAACTATGTCGGGAAATACGGAAGCGATGGATTAGTAAGAAGAACAAGAAGTAAGCTATACATCCCTCTTAATGATTTTTTTTTTGCGAAACGTTTCACTATCGGCGCGTTCACGAGAAAATCTATCTTAATATACTTTGATAATAAAAAAAAAAAAAATAGCGATTCGATTATTATGATTTTAATTATTCGGATTTATTGGACGAGCCAGACATAAGGATAGATTTATAAACGCACAGATGGACAGATGGAAGGACTGTTGAGTGCCATAATTTATATGCAAAAAAAAAAAAAACAAAGAATAATTTGAATTTTGGGAATCCAATTTGGCAAAAGTCTACCTTGGAATTTCTATATAAAGAAGCTGAATGAAAACCTATCACTACAATTACAAATTTATATTTTAATGCAGAAAGTGACTGTTTACAAGTTTCAAAACGATCACCCTAAACATATAAATAATTCGTATTAAAGTTTTATTATTCTATTTCATAAAAAGCAACCCTGAAAAACTCCTATGAAAGTTGAGGCTTTTGATAGAAAGCTTTCAATTTTCATGAACTCATAGTGAATAAAGATGCCTAATATAACTTTGATTTCCATTATTTTATCGTTTACTTAGGTATACAGTTTCGCTCATTTAGCATCACAGTCTTTATTCCTATTGTCCATTTAGCATCTCTGTCTTACCTGAATGGCACGTGCTATAAGAACAAGATTTAGTAATTGTAAACAAAAAAAAAAACGGAAGAGTTATTTTTGAGCAAGAAATTCTCATGAAAAAAGAATA
Source organism: Glossina brevipalpis (assembly GCA_000671755.1). Lineage (NCBI taxonomy): Eukaryota > Metazoa > Arthropoda > Insecta > Diptera > Glossinidae > Glossina > Glossina brevipalpis. The sequence goes on along the minus strand of KK351052.1, from coordinate 645,790 downwards.
GAAGAGAGAGAAAAAGTTTGAATCAACAAAAAATGAGCGCATCGAATTTAAACGTCTTACTTTTGACCGTTTAAAGCCGTTTGAATTGATTGAAAGAATAACTATCGCAGCAGTTATTCTTAAATTTTCGGCATTTAATTTTATTTAATTAAATTTAATTAATCATTTTTCAAATTCCATATTAATTAATAAGCAAATATGAAATTCTTAATTTTCATATATTTACAACATTACTTCATCGACTGCTGCTCCATTTCGTTCCTGTAAACATTTCCTTCCTCGTTATACTTTGAAAATGAAATAAAACTGTTTGTTGCTGTTTTTTTTTTCACTGGGTTCTATGATATGAGATTACATTCTTAAGAGAAGGTATTTGCTTATATGCGAGATGGAGAGAGAGCAAGAGAGAGGGTAAGATATTTATGTGAATTCTTAGTGGCAGGAAAAAGAAAAACAAGAAATGAAATGAACGTTTTTTTCTTGTTGTTCATTATTATCGGACATATGTTCAAACGATGTTGTAACGGGATAACGGGATGATTGGATTTCCTTAAAAGTGCAAGAATCCAATTAGAAATTTATTTGAAAAATAAATAAAAAATATTTAAAATACCGCAAAATTGTTTTAATATACTAACAAATCTTGTATAAATATTTGCATATAAAGTGTAATAAAATTTTGTACAACTAATTCAACATAAAAATTTGTTTGCTTGAATGCTTGTGTATACATAAAGGCAATTGCTCGTTAATATTAAAGAAAAAAAAAAAAAAAAATTAAAAAGAAAAAAACTACTTAACAAGCATTAAATTTAATTCAACAAAGCATAGAAAAAAGAATTGCATTTCTAAGGAACATTAAAAATAAACGCTTTTAAGTGTTTTTCTCTTCTTCTCGTTAGTAGCGTTGCGTAGCGTTAAAAGCAAAAAAAAAAAAAAAAAGAAAAAAAATGCGAATGTTGAATACAGTCCAAGTTAAATGTGCATAAAATTCTATATTAAGTGCACCTGAAGGCAATTTGAAATTCATTCAAAAATAAGTGCGTTGTTTGGTGAAAAATCATTAAAATTTTTGATTATAAACAAAATAAAACAAAATAAAAAAAAAAAAAAAAAGAGCCGACAACAATGCAACCCTTGTGTCTTGTGTGCTTGCTTAATCTTGTTCACTCTCACTTGCGCTTTTTTTTTTCTTTATCAATTACGATAGCTCAGCTGTTCAGGTTTTTTTTTTTTGATGATTTTTCTTTCCGTTTTACTTAGGCATGTTGAATGAGTGACTTTGTTAATTTCACAACATTTTACGCCTTTAAATGATTCTGAACTTTTTTGATAATATCAAAATAAAATTCTTTATTTACTTATATGTAGCACTTTTTGGACATTTGCACTAAAGGCAAATAATATAATCGTGAATTTAAAAGGAATACCCATAGATAACAAAGATATAAGAAAAAAAAAAAGAGAATGAAAATTGTCTAATTGCTTTGCGATTTACTTGATGTTGTAATGCCGGTTGTTAGGTTGTTGTTGTTTTCTCCAAGCATATGTGTATATGTATACATATATAATCAAACGTTAGAGAACTTCCGTTTATTGTTTTTTTTTTTTTTGTGAGTGACATAGAGCCGCAAACAAATAAAATTAAAATTAAATAAGATTTGTATTAAACGTATATATATCCATTTCCTGTTTAAAAAATTTCAAAATTTCATAAAACGCAAAAATTTGTTATAGAATGAATGAATGAAGAAACATGATACACGTGTTTAAATTAATGTAAACTTAAATTTTGTATGTTTTTTGAATTGAAAAAAACTTTTTGAAATTATTTTTAGTAATTTTTTGTTTTTTTGTTTACAAATCAATAGCAAGCGGTTTAGATATTTTTTTGCGTTTAGTTAATTAAAACAAAACAAAAATTTTTTTTTGTTTCTATAAAGCAATCAATTAACTTTTGTATATGCGTGTATATATCTGCTAACGTATTTACTATAATTTGTGTTTGCAATACTAGGCTTATCGGCTAGTAAAACGAATTGTATTCAATAGATTTTGTAATCTATTAAAGTATCCTTGGCCTATAAAAAAAACTTAAATTTATGAATATTTATTAAAAAAATTTTTTTTTTTTTTTTGTTCTGAAGGTCTTTTGTGAGTGCTAACGCATTATCTATCTGTCTGATGAGTCAAAATTCGACTAATGTAAACTCCTCAAAATTCTGAATTTATATAAGAGACAGCATCGATATCCATTGCAATCAATGGTCAAGTCATCATACAAAAGAACTCAATGCTTTTGATGGAATCAATAGAAGTTCATTATTTGGTCCTAACGATATTAGGTAGCAAGTAAAAGCAATAGCTGTCACTTAAACAAAACACAATAGTTGACTGTTATGAAAGTTTTTTTAAAAGTTTTCAAAAAGAATTGAACATCGAAAGTTCTTTTGCCCTATCGCCATGGCCAGATTTTGAGATCTTCTGTATCTCATGCTTGCTTGAAGTTTTCTATACGAATGTGGGCCATCTGGTTTAAAATATTAGAATATGACTTCTTTTCTTTTTGGTTATTACAAACCAAAATGACAAAATGAAATCTACTCTTCACCTCCGATGGTGGGTTTTAAAAAAAAAAAATATCAATAAAACTAAACATGGATACTTTATAAATATTAAGTAGGCGTGGTAAATTTATTTGATTTTTATTTTCCAAATTTGATCTCAAGATCTCTCCAATGTTTGAAAGCAAGAAAGTTATTACCACAGACATTACATAAGTAAGGAGACATACAGATGGACGGACGGACGGATATGTCTAAGTAGATTCCGAATTAATCTACTTATCAAGCACATACATATGTATTTTATGTAAGTCTGAAGTTTTTTTTTTTTTTTTTGATGTCACAAGCATTCTTACAAACTAATTAAACTCCAATACTCTAATATACGCCTCTAATAGTAGGCGTGATTGATTCTTTTTATTTTTGTACGTATATATGTATATACTTCGTTTGGCGTCTCTGATGTTTCCTGCTGAGCATTATAAAAAAAATAATAAAATGAATATATATTCTTCACCTTCGGTGGTGGGTATAAAAAACGAAAAGAAGAAGAAGAATGGCGAGTGTGGTTATTGCTGTGTATTGTATATATAAACAATGAAGGATATGAAGGAAGAAAGAAGTTTAGTCTTAATAGAGTACTTTTAATGCTTTCTTTTAACAATAGTATATTGGATCAGTAATGCCCAAACTGCCACGTGTAACGATTAATGTGAAAAAATAGCTAAAACTTTTTTGTCTTTTAAAAAAGTGATGACTGCCTTTTGAGCGAACCTAATAATAACAATTAACAAAATTATTATATTCAACTTTGCCGAATCTTTTATGCTCACCATGTCTTAAAAAAAAGGTAAAAAAAAAACTAAACTTTAATAATTGGGTTTGGCAAATATTTTCTATTTTTTTGGAATACCTTCCAAATTTTGATTGTATAGTCTATATAAGTAATGAGCAGAATACACAGAAAACAACTTATTTTATATTGTAGGCGAGGCCCGTGACAGATTTAGCACGTTTTCAATACCAACGTATGAGAAAGAAATTTTAATGTTTTTGCCAAATTTTATTTAAATAAGTTAGTTTTTGCGACCAGGAAAATGGGATAGATGATCACAGTCACGGACGGACACGTCTAAGTGGATTCCGAATTTGTTACTAATCAAGAATATATACACTTTCTGTCGCTTCTTTCTTCAAGTAACAAATGTTTTCACAATAAAAATTTAATTTTTAATACTCTGTTATATTGAGGGGGCGTGATCGATCTTTCCTACTTTTTGTATGTGAAAGCAGAAAACAACTGGCTCAATAAAGGTGGAATTTTAATTGATTTGTCTATGGTTTTGGAGTAACAAGCCCAATTTTTAATACTCTATTATATTGAGGAGGCGTGATCGATCTTTCCTACTTTTTGTATGTGAAAGTAGAGAACAACTGGCTTAATAAAGGGGGAATTTTTATTGATTTGTCTATGGTTTTGGAATAACAAGCCCAATTTCTAATACTCTATTATATTGAGGGGGCGTGATCGATCTTTCCTACTTTTTGTATGTGAAAGTAGAGAACAACTGGCTCAATAAAGGTGGAATTTTTATTGATTTGTCTATGGTTTTGGAGTAACAAGCCCAAATATTTTTTTTCTCTTAAAAGCATAGGCGTTCTCAGTTTACGTTGAATTGCTGGTGTGCCCTTTGATTTCCGTTTAAGAACTTCCAATGTTTCTCTCAAATTTGAAGGCGATATCTTTTTTTTTTTTTTTGCGACCAGGAGAATGTTTACCTCAGACTTTATATAGATAGATAGATAGACGGACCTGCTTAAATCGAATGTAAATTTGATGTTGATCAAGAATATATATATATACATATATATATATATATCTTGTGGGGTCTCTGAAAGTTCCTTCTGAATGTTGTAAACAAAGTGGCAAATTGAATATACCTCAAGCCTTCGGTGTTGGATATAAAAAAGTCTTAATTTCCAGTTCACTATGTTAGAAGAACAAAGAACAAAGTTTGGGAAGCTAAAAAAGATATAAAACGAGATAAAGTCTCATAAAAACTTGGAAAAACTTTGTATCAGGTCGCTTTCAATATATATATATACGTTAATATAAGACACAGCGTTAATGAACATTGAATATGAATTCAATCAATTTTTTTGTCTTATTTCCTAGACTGTAATAAGAAAGTCCTCATTATTAATCGATACACCAATGCTTATATTAACCGAAAACCACCCTGATTGTATAAATGCCGGCATCAACCTATTTCTGCTTTTAATATATAATATTAGTTATATATACATATGTTGTGATGTCATCTGTCGCACGTTTTTAATTAAACGAATAATTTTGAAAAATTAAGAACAGAAGTACAATTGTTTGCATAATTTAATAGGTCAACTAAAACATTTATTATAATTTATTTAATATGATGTGGTGTGCTTCTTCTGTTTATATTTCAAATCATTTTTGCTTATATAGCCTTGAGTCTTTATTTATTTATTTGATTTATTTATTTATTTATTTTTTATTTGTTTTTTTTTTTTTATTTCAAACGCGATAAAAGTATTCATTAATATATTCTTTTTGTTTGCGTGTTATAATAATAACTTTTTTGAAATCAATCATTGCCTTGTTTTCAATTTCGTTTTTGTACAAAATATCTAATAAATAAATATTTACTTAATAATCAAAAAAAAAAAAAACATACATTCGATAAGTATTATGAATGAATCACATTTCTTGTAATTCGCCCTTCTTTTGTTTTTTTTTTTTTTTTTAATTTTCTCTTTCTTTTCCTGCTCTTTTTTACGGAATTCAACCTAAAATAACTCACGTGTTTGTTATTTAATCGTATTCATTTATATGTATTTGTGCGCTTTTATTTATATATGTACTACTCGCAAAGGAGCCTAATAATGGCTCCACGCAATTAGTATTTGTGCGCTCATCATCTTATTTATTCTCTTTTTCGTTTTTGTGTTCTCATTGCATGTCAATGGCTTTTGAACTTTTGTTGTACAAGCTGCAAAAAAAAAAACTTTTATAATAATTACAAAGTTTGAAAAGCTATGTTAGTAATGTTACATTCATTACATTACTAACAGAGCGCATTACTAACATAGCTTTTTAAACAATAGTTTACACTAATTATCGCTACGAGAAAGAAATAATTACGTAGATTGCCGGGGCGAAAAACAATTACATTAATTGCCGAGACGAGAAATGATGAGTTTATCGTATTTCCAATTTTCTAATAACGTTTAATTTAATTTTTGCTCTATTATTTGTGTTGTTCTATTTCGTTCGTGTTCGTACATGTTATGGCGGTCAAAAGACTTTTTTTTTTTTTTATTTTAAGATAATGAAGACTTTTTTTTTTTTTTTATTTTAAGATAATGAAGCAACTTAAAACTATTAAATTTCTGTGCTTAAGTTTAACGTTTGTTCGATAGTAAATAATTAAAGTAAGCAAGAGGAAGATCAATTATTTTCTTCTTAGTTAAGGTAAATTAAGGTAAATTAGATTTTGTGCTAAGAATTGAAGTTAGGGACGTCCCTTTTTTGTTTTTTTTTTTTTGTTGGGTAACTTGTAGTCCTTCATTACGATTAGAAAAAAGTAATGAATACTAATCAAAAAAAAAAAATAAAAAATCATTTGTTTAGCAGGCAGTTTTAAAAAAGGAAAGAGATGTGCCCTGCTTTTCATTTGTACCACATATCTGTCAAAAAATTCTGATCAACTTATTATAAGTCACAATATACTGTTATTCTTACTTAGATCCTTTGCCTGTCTATTTGTTCTCTAAAAAACTCTTATTCCTGCAGAAAACTGAAAGTTGATTCATAAGTTATTTTTCAGTTGGAAATAACCGGCATTTCATAATAGACAAAATTAAGAAAAACCACTTAAAATTTAATGCTTTTAATTTACAAAACCTCTTTAAAAGTGTGTTCTTAATCGGACAACTTGTAGCCTATAATTAATAAAGTAATTTATTACCTACATAATACTACAATCGGACTATGAGAATATAACTGATTTGTCATTCCATTTATAATTCAAAAATGATTCTGTAAGAATTTTGGTCCAATGCAATCTAGATAAACTCGAATCTAATACAGCTTTGGCTAACGGCTGAGAGATAATCGCGTTGCCAAGTTGTTAAGACCATTAAGTGTCGGATACTTTGATATGTCCGAACGTATAGCCAACAAGAGGGGGAGGGGGCTTAGGGTCCACGGCAGAATCAGCGGTCGTCCTCTAGCGTATCAAGACCCCAATTCAAGAAATTGGTATCAAAGCTACCGGCATAGCCCGCAAGCTGGCAGAGCTACTACTAAGAGTGGCCTAGGATTAGTCACGGGCTTTTACACTGGTTTGTAACTCCCTCAGGTATCACGAGAAAAATATAGGTTCAGATAACGTTTCTTGCCGACTTTGCGAAGGGATGGTAGAAACGTCCTGCCAGACACCAACTGTTCGGCAAACACTTCCTAGCACCAAATACGGCAATATGGGTAACACTCGAATCAAAAAAGATATCGGGATTCATAAAAATCTCAAACTGGAGGGTTTGAGGTAATGGCTAGCACCATAGATACCCAAACAATAGAAAAAGTACAGAAGTGCACAGAAGTGCAAATGCTTTTAGGAGCCGCTTTCTTAAAAAAAAACTCTAGTCTACTAATGCAATTTCCAATTTCTTTGTATATTATGTATGTGTAACGACAGTCTACTTTCAATGTCGCATTTGCGCATGGACAATGCTTTGATGTATGGTTAGTACTACTAATTAAATCGTGAGGTATTTTTTTTTTTTAGATAATTTCGCAGAATATTTACGCTTACATAGCACATTATGGTTACATTGCTATTACTTGTTTTCGATGATAGATATTTTTTTACTTTCCGAATATATTTAATAAAATACAAAGAAAACAAGCAAGTAATGAATGCTAAAACAACTTATTTATTACAAAACTTTTTTTCATAATTTTCTAAAAAAATTTTTTTAGTAAAGGTTTTTCTAAATTCTCCTTTTTTCATGGTTTAAAATAAAAAGGTGTCCAGGCTTTTCCTAAATTAATTTTTATTTATTATAACTATTTATATATAATTTTTGTAAAATGAAACCTAAAAGTTATTATTTTTTTCTTTCCCTTTTTTTATTATTTTTTAAAATTCCACCTATTTTTTAAGTTCCCTAATATGATGTCAATATATTCTCTGTCCATTTTTTTTTTTGGTTTTAGATAAAAAACACCGAAAGATTAAAACTGCCTCTAAACTTATTTTAAATTTTTAAAATTATTTACATAATTTTTTTGAATATGACTTTAGTAAGCTATGTTTTTGGACTAATAGGTAAGAAAGTCTTAAAAAATTAAATAATTTGTTCTAATTTTTTATTTTTTTTAAATATAATTAGCCCCTTCCTTCCACCCCACAATATATTTTGAAACATGCTTTCAATAAATTAAGTGATTTTCTCTGAGTCTTTTTTTGTTTTTTATTTAAGATAAAAAAAACCGCTCGAAGGGAAAAATATTACTTGTTAAAATATTTCATAAATTCATTCATAATTCATTCATAAATTTGTTAAGAAACCCCTCTAGCGCGTCAGTACACTTGGGTTCAAAACACATTGCGATAGAGTTTTTCATAACCAATCGATTAAAATAATAAAGACACCAACGAACCGATAGTCTATGTTGCTACTACTAAATACACCTCTAGTTTAAGTATTGAATTCATTAATCTAGAATATAATAATAATAATAAAATTCTGAATATGAAATATCGATCCTACTATTTCTATTTAGCATAAAAAATATTTGGGAGAACATTTTTTTCAGTCAAAAATTAAATTCTTTTTATGCAAATACTCGCCAATTATACAAAATTCGAGTATCAAAAAAATCCTACGATGTGCATTATACATAGAAATATAGATTAAACTATTTCTTTTTATTTATTTTTTATTTTTTTAATAAAATTTGAGCCAGTTACACTGAGTGCCGCAGAACAGCTAGAACTATAGATGTAAACAGTAAAGGGATGCGGCGTTGCCATTTTTCATTCTTTTTGAAAATTTAAATGTATGCTTAATGACCTCCTGAAATGTTATTATTCCATCACTTTTTCTTTACCGAAAAAAAAAAATGATAAAATAATGTGATAAGCCTGTAATTATTTTTATAATTTATAAGCACTAGTAACTAAAGCTATCAGCTTTTTTTTTTGTCTAAAAATGTTTATTAGTTCTACGTTTCAAACGTTCTTGTTTAGAAAAGGACAGTTCAAGTTCTCTTTTTTATATATATATATTTTTTATTTTATTTTTTTTAAAATAAAACTCCTCATTTTATGTGAATAAATTGAAAAGCTCAATATTTCTTAGACCGGTAAAAAGCTTACCAATAAACATCTAACCTGCAATGTTTTAAAGTGATAGGAGAGGAAATAACTTTCAATTTTCAATTCGCTCTCTCTCTCTCTCTCTCTCTCTCTCCTGCTTTTATTTTGTTATTTCACTCTTTAAGCTCTCTCTCTTCCTCTCTTTCTCTGTCGTTACTTTAAGCTCTTTGCAGTGTAATAATATAAATTAGAAAAGTCCGCATAAAAACAAAATATATGAAAATTTTCTGCTTGACTTGCGCAAAACAGAAAACCGAAAGAAACGAAAAGAGACTTTTCATTAATATCAAAAAAAAAAAAAAAAATAAATCATTTTAACTGCACAGTGAATGCTACATTAATGTGATATAATGTTAATACATTAAGCGAGAGATATATTAGTTTTGTGAACTGTTATAAGCAAATAGAAATAAAATATCGACCATCTAAGGCTAAACTCTTAGGCTAGATGTATACATACATTCGTGATTAGCACGAGAAAGAAAGAAATCAATTAATTTATGTTCGATCTCTATTATATAAATTGAAAATTTGATCCTAAGACCTTGAGAGATGAAGGGAAATATTATATACTTTCCAATCGTTATATAAAATGTTGCATAATTTTCATCAAAATTCTTTAAAGTACAGAAAATTACTTATGCGTTTTATCCAAACTTAATGTATGCAGACGATGTGAAACTATTTATCCCGCAGTTGACACCGAATTAAGTTCGAGAGTTTTTCAAATTGAGCTAAATAATCTCGCTAATTGGCGGCTCAATTAATTTCTTTGATACTAAGAAGTAAGTAAGAAACTGTACTTTTCACAAATGGAATGCATTTAACTGCATTCTCTGTACGGAATACTTTATAACACACAAATTGGAAAATATAGAGTTTGACTCAAACATCATAACTTTATATATTATTACATCATATTTTATTATTTGAATAAAACATTTTCATTAGGTCGGCAGCTATCTAGAACAATTGCCTTTCTTGACAACCTTACTAGCTAGTGATGCTAGTCTTTCTAGATATCGTAACTAGGCTGGCTAACTAGCCAGTGATGCTAGCCTTTCTAGATATCGTAACTAAGCTGGCTAACTAGCTAGTGATGCTAGCCTTTCTAGATATCGTAAGTAACCTGGTTAGTTAGCTAGTAATGCTAGACTTTCTAGATATCGTAACTAGGCTGGCTAAGTAGCTAGTGATGCTAGACTTTCGAGATATCGTAACTAGGCTGGCTAACTAGCTAGTGATGCTAGACTTTCTAGATATCGTAACTAGGCTGGCTAACTAGCTAGTGATGCTAGCCTTTCTAGATATCGTAACTAGGCTGGCTAACTAGCTAGTAATGCTAGCCTTTCTAGATATCGTAAGTAACCTGGTTAGTTAGCTAGTAATGCTAGACTTTCTAGATATCGTAGCTAGGCTGGCTAACTAGCTATTGATGCCTTATGATTTAGGAGAAGTGCTTTTCGACGATAAACTACATTTCAATATACAGATTGAATACTCTTCTATGAATAAAGCAAGATTCATATTAAAATTTTGTAAAAAGTTGATCTCCAGACTTCGAAGAAGCATATATATTAAGAAAAACTTGTACTTGACTTTAGTTAGATTTAGACAAAAATATGCTTCTGAAGTACAGTATCTGTGTATCTGTCACAATCGTTATGTGGATTCAATAGAATTGATTGAAAAACAATTTTCGATTTTTGCCTTAAGGAATTTTCCATGGAACCCGTACGTAACAGTACCACCAAGACACTATTCTCACTATAGAAACGTCGGTTTGTTTTAGGAATTTATCGATTGGCAAAGGTTGTTAAGAGAAATCAAAATTTATATCCTCTAGTACGTCCCTTAAGAAGATATTAATTAATAAAATCAAATCCAACGCAGATTCAATTAAGAATTATTTAATCCAATTAGGATTTTTAGTAAAAAATTTAAATAATGTAATATTAGTTTGAGGAAAAAGAAATCCATCCAATCTTATATGAACTTCAGGATTTTATTTAACATTTCGAATTGGAAAATAATCGATTTCTTTTTCCCCAAACTAATATAACCAAATCTATTCAATACCAATCTAATAGAAAGCAGGGTTGTGATCCTCGCTAATCACCTAACCAAACTTATATAGTTTCAAACTAAACTAAGAACTGGGGTCTGAGCTTATAGTGATCTTTTAAGAATTGAGTACTAAATTCTTATAATATTTATAATAAAATTGTTGTTCTTAGACAAGCTTATAGTATTATTAGTGTCACATTAGTTATAAAAATAAATCGTCTAATTCAGCTCTAAATTTTGTAGTTGAATTGAAGATCAATGATTAGCAAAGATCCTAAATAGGGCAGGAGGATAGAATTGAATAATTTGAATAATTTGTGTGTACGTTCGACTTGAGAGTGGAAACATTTGAAATGATGGGAAGATCATTGCTGACTGGTAGGTAATTCCGAAGGCGTAGAAGTGTGCTCGAAGAACGATAAATCACATTAATCACATTTCGCATGGTATGCGAGTACCACTCCAAGCAGAAATGGAGTGAGAACAATGAGAAAGCTGTATAGTTCTAGAACTTATAGGAGGAAAAAAGAAAATTTAAAATACAAACAACAAAGAACAGACAGCTCAGAAGAGGATGGATTGACTCAGTTCCCTCCGTTAATTTAAATAATTATATATAGTATACCAAGGGTCCACTTTGTGTAGTAGATACGTTGAAAAGAAAAGAAAAAAAAATTGAAAAACGGAAAGTGAAGCGACATAAGATGGGATCTTGGTGTATTTAAGATCTTTGTCGCGCATTCCATAAAACGAGTAACAACGACAAAAGGGTGCGAGGGGTGCCAGGGGTGCGAAGTGTACCAGGGGTGCGGAAGGTGCAAGGGATGCGAGTGGTGCCAGGGTTGCGAAGGGTGCCAGGGGTGCGGAAGGCGCAAGGGATGCGAGGGGTGCCAGGGTTGCGAAGTGTACCAGGGGTGCGGAAGGCGCAAGGGATGCGAGGGGTGCCAGGGTTGCGAAGGGTGCCAGGGCTGCGAGGGGTGCCAGGGTTGCGAAGGGTGCCAGGGGTGCGAATGATGCAGGGATGCGAAGTGTACCAGGGCTGCGAGGGGTGCCGGTCCAAACACAAGAAGTACACCTGTGTACTAAATCGTTCTCGATTTCTTTAACTTGTAACGAATAGGGGAGCTCTTAATGCCTTCAATCGAATATTGATGTGTAACCTTTTTTGTAAAAATATTTGTAACATTCAGAAAGATGCTTCTGGAACCATGATATATATATATATATATATATTCTTGATCAATATAAAATTCGGAATCCATCTAGACATATCGCTCCGTCCATCTGTCACAGTATTCCATGGCTGACTGTGTTCCACGGTATACCATATAAATGAAAAGCATCTGCCATGCCCATCTAGTAAAATATAGTTTTCTTCCCTTTTTTTAAGATAACGATGGTGGGTATACAAGTTTCGTCACAGCCGAATATAATTTTTTTACTTGTTTTTTTTTTTCGTAATACAACTAAAAGCTTATTATGACGCGTGCCACCTATATGGGAGAACAAACATAGAGAGAGAGAGAGAGAGAGAGAGAGAAAGAGAGCAAGAGACCCTATTACACCGTGCGTGTGAAAGTGTTTCGCTTTTCATCTTCTTCTGCGTCAGTTTTCACTTGTTTTGCTGCTTTTGTCCTTTTTTTTTTTTTTTTTTGTACCGAGAGCCGTGAGTTCAGAGTGAACATTTTTACATGCTTTTATGGTTGTTGTTATTGTTGTTTTCTTTTACTTTATTACCAGCGCATAACAAAGATTGCATAAAGTCTTGCAGCAGCATTCAAAAATTATTGGCGTTTTTTTTCTTTCGTTTCTTCTTCAAAATTTTGTTATAACAGTTTGTTGCATCAGAGGCATAATTACTGACAATCTTTAGTACGAATGTTTTTACTTTTTTTTTATTAATCATCGCTTATAAGAAAGAAAACCTTAAACATGAAAAAGTGATTATAATAAAAAAAAAAAAAAAAAAAAAAAAAACTGCATAAGTGAATGCAAGTCAAAAAAAGAGAAAAAAAAAACACCAAAAAAAATTCGGAAAATCAAAACAAAAATAATAAATCATTAAAAATCAATTAATATAACTGCAAGTGCAAGAAAATCAACCAAAAAAAATTTAATGAAAATTTAAAAGAACCAAAAAAAAAATTGAAAAGTTTTCTGAAAGCTTAATTTTTTAAATTAATTTTTGGAAAATTAAATATTTTACTATAATATTTTTTTTTTTTTTTGTTATTCAAAAAAATATGTAAAGCTTTTTTTGAAAAAAAAAAAAAGGAAATTATTTAAAAAAAAAAATTTTTTTTCAAAAGAAAAAAAAAATATTTGTTAAAAAAAATATTTGTGCCGGAAAATCAAGAAAAAAAAAATTTATGTATTAAAAAAAAAAAAAATACTTTTAAATCCTTTTTAAATAGATTTTCCTACGTTGCAAATGCAACGTAGTGATATAAGTGTGTGTGTCTATGTGTGTAAGTAATGCAGTAAAATTTTTATTTCCGTTCTTTTCACATACGAGTGTAACTCGTAAGCGAATCAAACTCGTTAATAAAACCGTTATAATTAACCCTTCAACAAAAAAACAAATAAAAAATCTGTCTACGTATGCTTGATTATCGTATAAAACATAAGATATCATTTAACACAGATATCAGCACAAAAAAATCAAACAAACAAACAAACAAACAAACAAACAATAATAAATAAAACGAAATTTGAATACAATTCAATTTTTTGCCTGCAGTATACAGTGCGCGTGTGGTAAGTGGCCGAAATTAAGCAATTCTTGTACATAGGAACACACACACACACACACACACACATACATACAGACAAATGTTTTTTTTTTTATTTATTTAAATTTTGAAATAAACGTATGAGAACGTATGAGGTCATTTTCTTGAAAATGTGTTTTTGGGTGTGTGTGTGTGTGTGTGTGTGTGTATTTTGCTTGTGTGCGTTTGTTTACTTGTTTGTTTATATTTTTCTTTCTAGGGTAAGCATATTTTTTCAAACGTTTATAGCGCTAAACTTTTTTTTTTTTTTTTTTTTTTAAATATAGCTTTGACGTAGAGCTGTCATGTCACGGCATTTACTTTAGTAAAGATCGAGTAAAGAAATTAAATATACAGCGTATAGACAAAATAATATAAACACTTAATGTTAGAAAAGGATTTCACAAATGGTCGCTGTCCTTCCATGCATATTAGCTTTGCGAAACTTCCTCAGTACTCAGTATTTTTGTCGAAACGAAAGCGATACTTAAGTGAATCGTGAGTTCTAATATCATAGACTTTTGCCGAATTAATTTTATCTTGTCTGGCCACTATTTTGTCTAACAACTCGTCTCTTTGAAACTAGTTGAAGCAAATTCTTGTTTGGAAATACTTCCAAATAATCATTATGAACAACTCTCTAAAGACATCTATCTGTTAATGTGTTAGAGAAGTTACAAGAGTCACAATGGGCAAAACATTAGACTATAACTTCCCAGCAGGAGTTCATTTAATAAAGGCAATCTTTTCGAAGCGCTCATAACAAAGCCCGAAATTTCATCAAAAACATTTCTTTCAAGTCATGAATTTTTACCCAAAAAAATATTCTAAAAGGTTCAAAGCATCTATTGAGCTAATAAAAAAGAAGACTATGTTGTTGTTCTGAAAAATCTAGCGTTACCTTTTGAGGTAGAAACATATAGTTATAGTTATTTCTCATGGTACTCTTGTGAGTTCCAGCTAAGATCTTTTTATGTGTAAGAGCCCGTTCTAATATAGAAAGGTATCCAAAACTTAAATTGTTTTACTGGTACGGCTAATAAGCCATTGGTCCAAAACGAACTATAAGTTTAGATTAGTTCTGTCTTCGTTAGTCCAATCAATAAACTGTACTTTAATCTGATAGACTATACTTTGCCATTACAAACTTATCTTGAGGGTCACCGCTAACCGAAAGTACTATAGATAGGATTGGGGCTCAAGTTAACGTTATTACAATCGATTTACGATTAGAAAAAGTTGCAACCATTGGCCTCTACAGTAAATTCATGTTTGATTTGAGACATGGAAAACTCTTCTTTTAGGACTCTGACTCGGAAGCGGCTTTTCCATAAGGTCACTTCCAGAGCAACTGCACAGGAGCCCATCATCCTCTATTCGACTGCTGCGTCAAATATCTTTGTTTCAAATGTTTTATTTAAAATATGACAGAACTTTCGTGCCAAACTAATAATTAATTAAATATTGTCTGATATTTTACATATTAGTAGTTCCTTAGTGTTTAGGTATTAGAATTACTATCCATCCATTAGAGTGTAATTCTAGCAATTCAGGTTCGTTTTTATTTAAGATTCAAGATCACTTACGCGTAATTTTCTATTTATTTTATTTTTTTTTTATTTTTTATTTTATGTATTTAATATATTTTTATTTACTTTTTTTATTTTATCGATAATTATCGGTTTTAACTATTTATTACTCATTAACATTTAAAACCCAATCCTACCTAATTTTAATACACATATTTTACAGAAAAAATATTAACTAACCATGCCTAATAGCGGCGGTGGAGGCTACGAGGAAGTAGCCGCTGCTAAGCGCGGTCGCTTTCGAATTAGCTCACCTGCTCAAGGACCACCGGAAGCTACACTTGGACGCTTCCGTTTAATGCCTACTTGTAAGTATTGGAAACTACGGTCTACTTGTAGCTACTTAAGGAATATGAAAATAATAATGTCCGATTCATTTCATTTATATTCAGCAAATTATGGCACAATATCGCCAATTTTACAAAGAGGGCGTTTCGCTGTCATTCCTGAAGAACCGCATGGTTCGCAAGGCACACCACCAGCAGATCGTTCTGCGCGTTCGCCTTCACCTGAATGGGATTTTGACATAGAGCAGGTAAGTCCATGAAACAATGAAAAAAAAACGAAGTAATTTTCAATTAAAAGAGGCAATGAGCGATACTTTTATATATTTATTTAGTACGATCTACTTATTCAATACGATATATTGATTCAATACGATGTATTTATTCAATACGATATATTTATTTAATGTGATATATTTATTTAATGTGATATATTGATACAATACGATATATTTATTTAATGTGATATATTTATTCAATGCGATATATTTATCTACTGTGATATATTTATTCAATGCGATATATTTATTCAATAGGATATATTGATTCAATACGATATATTGATACAATACGATATATTGATTCAATGCGATATATTTATCTAATGTGATATATTTATTCAATGCGATATATTTATTCAGTACGATATATTTATCTACTACGATACATTTATTCAATGCGATATATTTATTCAATATATATTTATCTACTACGATATATTTATTCAATGCGATATATTTATCTACTACGACATATTTATTCAATACATTCACTTCTCTTGGGGTTAAAATAATTTTTTCCTTACATCAGGGTTTAATTGTGTTTCGTTAGGCAATTGTTCCCTCTTATATTACATTACGATTGTAAATGTATGCTTTCGTAAAAAGTTTTACTGGTGATCAACACAAAATTAAATAAATAGTTAAAGTGTAGAATTGCGTTCTATAAAACAATCGGCTTAAATTGTTTTTTTTTTTTTAAATCTCAACCTATCATTCGAATATAAAAACTTTGAAATTATCTTTTTTGATGAGATAGTATTAATACATCACTTAATAAGTTCGTAGGATCATTAACAAGAAGCAACCACTTTTAAGCAAAATCAAAGTTTATTCATTAAGAAAATTTCCTTCAATGGTAATACATTTATACCAAAGTTCCTTTAACATTTCTACGACTTTCTTTTAAAATATTGATTTGGTGAAGCCAAGTTACAAATGCGGAATTGGTGCGAGTTCTACATGGTTTTTGGTAAATTATTTTTATCCAATTCTTATATAGAGTACAAAGAAAATACTACTACCTTACAACAGCTTTATTTGAAAATAGTTCTCAAATTTCTGTTTATCTTCACAAAATTTCCTACGAATTTTACACGACATCATAAAAATCGAACCGTTATAAAGCTTTAAGATATTTCCAAAGAATTCCCTAGTAATTCGAATGCCAACGTATTCATTATGTTTTCTTCTTCGTAATCATTTTGATTATTGCGATCATGTTTGTAGAAGGACTATACACAGGATACACGGAATAGTACAGGACAACACTATGCAGGATTGTGGTCAGACAACATAATGTTGCAGCCGAAAAAATGAAGGCTGTATTCAACACTTAGTTGACTATAGCATGTTTCGACTATAACACTACGGCTGAACATTTATAGAAGGGCTACAACTGCGAGTTGTTCATGTTATTATGCCTCCAAACTTCTTGAAATGTATTCATTTTAATATCAATGTAGAGTAATTAAACTTTGTTGTTTACAATAATCTTTCTCGTTTGATTTTTATTGTTCAGGTTATTTTACATTTTTCCCCTTTAATCCTTAAATGTTGTGATTTTCTGTCATCTTCTTATAACAATCATTCTTTTGTTTATTTACGTCGCTTTTATATTTATTCAACTTCTATTCCCAGTTCTGAAGAAAAAGGCGCGTCTTTGTTGTGTTTCCAACTTTAGTTTTTTTTATTTTTAATTTCTTAACAAAACTGTACGATCATGACACTCAAATGTCTGGCAACACTGCTTATAGGTAAACACAATAATAAAAATCATGTTCTCCTTATATAGCAGATATAAAGGGTAATTTCAAAAATATGATTGCAATTAACGAGAGAAATAGAGAGAGAGAGAGAGGAAAAAAAAAAGATTGAGTGAGAGTGAAATCAAAAGAGCTTGTTTATTGAAGTAAATGAAAAGGAAAGAAAAAACAGACAATACATTGATCTGACAACAATAAACAATGACAGTAATTCTAATTTGCTAAGTACACGCACACATGGTTGTATTGCTTGAAAAACTCTCCCTCTCTCTTTTATGTTTTTTTTTTCAATTGTTCGACAATGTGCGTTGTGTACTTTGTGTAAAACAATGATAATGATGTTATGAATTATTTGTCAAAAAAGTATCGGGAACCATTCATTACTTAAAAATCATATTTAATATCATGTATAATATTCCATTTTCATAGACTATACTACTTTTGTGTTGCTTTCATGGTTCCATTGGCTTTTTTGTTGTTACTAAAGTGAAGAAGAAGAGAACTATTTTATTATAAAAAAAAAAACATTCATTTGTTGTAGAGAAAATCCTGTCGATTTCTGGCAAAAAACAAAAAAGGCGAAATTTCCATATGCTTTCTTTATATTAAATTCTTAGCGTCTCATATATAAAAGAACGAGCATGATTATTGTTGGGTTCTTACAATAAGAAACTTCGTCATAGATTATTTATTCACTAGAATACTATTCAGAATCATTTCTTATATATGTACTCATGATATTTGAAAATCGTACGACTTTCTTCGTTTCTAAAAAACTTTATTTATTCAGTCCTAAGTTTATCCCGATTTTTATGCAAGCTATTCAGAGTAAAGATCACCAACCAACGGCAAGGACTGTTGTAGCTAACTGCGGCTGCTTATTTTACTGAAAAATTCCCTTTACCTTTTCTTTTAATAGGATCGATTCTTATTTTTGGTTGAAAGCATAATTTATTTGATACTAATTATCAGAAAGTTATATTCTTTTCTTTTATACCCACTACCCTCATCTTAAAAAAGGATGAAAAACTAAATTGTCATAGGTGGGCGTGGCAATGAAAGAATTTCCAATGTTTCTGCCAAATTTGAAGCCGATATCTTCTTTTTTCCGGTCAGGAGAATGTTTATCACAGACATTAGATAGTTAAGCAGCCGTACCTATGGGCAGACGTACCGACGGGGATACGTCTGTCGGTGGATTCTGAATTCCATACTGATAAAGAATATATACATTTTATGTGGTTTCAGAAGCATCTTTCTTAATATTACAAACATTTTCATAAAAAGAATTAAATTCTAATATCCTATTATATCGAATGGGCGGGATCGATCCTTTGCATTTTTGCACAGACAATACGGGATAGCTAGCGCAACATTTTTGGAAATTTTTCTAATTTTATCTGCTATAGTTTACGAGTAATGAGGAAAAATGAAATTTTTGTTTGCTTCCAAAAGCAGAAGTGTTCTTAATCTACGTCGTACTGTGGACGCGTCCTTAAACCGATTTGGCCAATTTTCAATACCAATCTGCGTGCTGCAAGAGCCTCCAATGTTTTTGCCAAATTTGAAGCCGATATCTTCATTTTTGCGAACATGTTTAACCACAGATATTATACAGACAAACAGACGGATATGCTTAAGTCGATTCTAAATTTGCTCTGCTGATCAAAAATGTATTTACTTTGTTGGGTTTCCGAAGTTTTCTTTGGTAATTACGAACCAAATGGCAAAACGAAATATACCCATCACCTTTGGTCGTGAGTATAAAAGGAAGTATTTTACATACTAAAGTTGTATGTTTTTTGTACATAACAAAGACATTATCTGGGAAGCTTGCATGGGTTTCATCGAAAATAGTTTGTTGTAAATATTTTCAACATTACAATTTCTTGATAATGTGAGTTGAAAATTTCCAAATTTGGAAAAAAAATTGGAAAATATTACCTTAAGTACTAGTAAGAGACCAAGAAGATTATCATATAAAATTCTCAACAATTTCCGAAACTTTTCTGACAATCTATAAATGTCTGAATTTAATTGTGTTAGTAAATAATTGCAATGAGATATTGTTAAAGCGAAGAGTAAAATACGATGGCTTGAGTGAGTGGTGTATACATATGTAAATAAAAAGACAAACAAAACAGCCTCAAAATGTTAAGGAAAAATACAGACAGAATACGCAGCAAAAAGCAGCAGCAATAATAACACAACAACAAAAAAAAAAAAAAAAAAAAAAGAAAAAATTAAATGTTTTGGAAGCGGTAAACTGCAGTTTAGTGTTTCGTTAACTGTTGAATCGTATTAACGTGTTGGGTGATGTTTTGTATCGTTCGTGGCATCGTGTTATCAGAAAACGTGCGAGAGAGTTAACAAAGTATATTAAAAGAAATAAAAAAAGAAAAAAATTATAACAATTTATACTTGAAAATTGAAAACAAAAAAAAAAAAAGAAACGAGTGTAAGTTGCGGAAAGTAATAAAGAAAGGAATGAAATGAAAAAAAAAAAAAAAATTATGCATAAATATCAGCGAAATTAAATCAAGTAATACAAGTGATCGCGTAATTGAAAAAAAAAAAAAAAGTTAATAAAATTGAAGGGAAAAAATTTTGTCTTGCAAAGCTTCCACACTTAATAAATAAAATTCCCTTGAATAAGTGACATTATTTTTATGAGAAATACGAGAAATATTAAAAGTTTCGTACTACACAACTGAACTCTGAAAAACTATTAAAGAAAAAAATTTAATTAAATTTTCTTTTTGATTAATATTAAGATTAATTTCTCATTTACTTCATTTATTCCCTTCGTATTCACTTTTTTTTTTTTTGCTTAAATGTATTTGTGTTTTTTTTTATCTTAGCCTACAATGAAATCATGCGCTTGCTTGTATATATATATATATATATATATACGTATGTGTTTTGTGTTTTCATTTACAATTTGGTTTTTTCCATTAAGTATATACAAAACAAAAAAAAAAAACAAAAAACAAAACAAAACAAAAATTTATGCGTAAATAATTCTTGTTTTAAAAAAAAAGGAAATTTTCATTTTTAATTTCTTTTTGAAAAGTATAAAGTGAAATTTTAATAAATGCCCAACAAACAAAAAAAAAAAAAAAAAAAAACCTAACAAAACAGCTGTTCTGTGTTTACTCATTTCTTCTTCGCTCGCTTTTTTTAATCTTTTTGTCTCATAATCGTAGCGAATATTTAACAATGATTTCAAAAGGCGTGCATAAAAAAAATTAAATAAAAAAAATATCATTTATTGTAGGCGTTGTTGCCTAATTTCTAAATATTAAAAATTATATATATGTTTACAAAAAAAAAAAAGGAAAAAAAAAATTCTTTACTAAATTTTTGTTAATAAAAAGCTATTTATGCTGGAAAGAAATTTTCTAGTTCTAATTAGCGGAAATGAAAAACTCATGTAAAACTCGTGAATTGTGTTCAAAGAAATTTCCAATAAAAGTTTTTTTTTGGTTCATTCCATCTTTTAAAATTTATTAAAACAATATATATATATGAAATAAAAATTCATAAAAATATTATGCGTCCGGAAAAATTTTTATTAATGCAAACACAGAAAAAGAAAATTTTATTTTCGGAAATAATTAAATAAAAAAAAAAGTAAAAACAAAATAAGAGAATAATTTAAAGAGAAATTTTCCGTTTCTGTCCCAATTATGTGATCTAAAAATATAAAACTTACTTATGGAATTATTAATATTAACATTAACATTAATTAATATTCATTTCTTAAATATAGTCAGAGTTAAAATTATGGAATTTTTCCACATAAAAAATAAGCTTTGAAGGATTTTGAAGGCTTACATCGTGAAAAAAACAAAAAAAAATTTTTTTTGTGAAGAAAAAATTGTTTGCAACGTCCGTCGTTAACCGTTGTATTTTCCAATCTTTCTGAGACCATACCAGTTCCCTTTTAGAAAAAGAAGATACTCATCTGTTAAAGCTGCCCCAAATTCGAGCTATTTTTTGGTAAATCCGGATGGGATATTACTGGCTTTTTCCCATTTTTCTGAGACCATACCAGTTCCCTTTTAGAAAAAGAAGATACTCATCTGTTAAAGCTGCCCCAAATTCGAGCTATTTTTTGGTAAATCCGGATGGCATATTATTGGCTTTTTCCCATTTTTCTGAGATCATACCTGTTCCGGTTAAAAAAGAAACTCAGCTTTTAAAGCTGCCCCAAATTCGAGCTATTTTTTGGTAAATCCGGATGGGATATTACTGGCTTTTTCCCATTTTTCTGAGATCATACCTGTTCCGGTTAAAAAAGAAACTCAGCTTTTAAAGCTGCCCCAAATTCGAGCTATTTTTGGTAAATCCGGATGGGATATTACTGGCTTTTTCCCATTTTTCTGAGACCTGATACCTGTTCCGGTTTAAAAAAAAAAAAAAGAAACTCAGCTGTTAAAGCTGTTCCAAATTTGAGCTATTCTTTCGTAAATTTGATTCGGATATTACTGATCAGTCAAGCCTTGAACTAATATAAGCGAAACAAGTAGAAATCATCGGCAGAAACGCTTAGTTGATTCATCGGGTACGGTAGCATATTCTAATTCCAGGTTTCTAAAATTTTCATTACAATAGTTCGGTGTTGTCATAGTGGAAAATCATTTTGCCTTAATGGAAAATCATCTTGGGTATACGACACCAATAATTGTTGATAAGTTTTTTCAATTTTTTGCTTCATTGCGTCTATGAACGTACTTTTCTCTTGGATTTCCAATAAGCTTGAAGAGTGAAGCCACTCGGTAATATATGCTTGGAGATGAGAATTAGCTTGCTTTCAAGTGCTTTTAAAAATTTGTTCATCACTTTTTGGAGGCCTTGATTTCATCACATGGCACAATAAAATTGCAACGAATCAACCTTTAGATAATTTGCTCACTTAGTGGAAATCCGATGATATCGGTTTAGGGTACTCGCTTTCGAATGTAATGTTTAGTTTTGGACATAACGCAATTCGTAATTTATCCGTTTTATACTTGTTTAATTTGTTAAAATTTGCTCGATAACAAGGACCGTTAGACCAAAGTAGATCGAGAACCATAGATTGGTTCCAATTTTCCAAATGCATACCGAATTTACAAATGCAAAGTGCTATCAACTGATGGTTATAATAGGAAAATTGCATGAGATGAAGTTCATCGACTTGGCACCGCATACACAGCATCCCCTTGACCAAGTCAGCAGCCATAAACTGGGCTTTCCAAACACTTTTTGGCTTCATTTTCTTTGCTTCCGAATTATTTCCATTTCCATTGAACAGGTCTTAGCTTTCCAAACGCTTTCTTTCTGGTTTCATTTCCTTTGCTTTCGAATCATTTCCATTTCCATTGAACAGGTCTTAGTTTTCCAAACACTTTCTTTTTGGCTTCATTTCCTTTGCTTCCGAATTATTTCCGTTTCCATTAAACGTTTGGAAGCAGCTGCTCCTTCAACTTCCAAACATTTTAGAAACTTTACATTTTCGACAGCAATCGGTGGTATTCAGAATCACCTATTCGGAATCGAACAATAAGCCTAATGCTCCATGCAAATGCTTTTTTTTTTGGGACATAATTTGAAGTTGAAAAAAAAAATTATATCGTTTCGCTTAGATCACATGTAAAAGAAAGTACTTTGGCGAAGACTTGGCAAAGCTTATGCTTCCTTCCCTCTTACGTTCTTCCTTGAAAATCTTTCAAAACCGTCACTGCTCGTGACCGGCATGCTTGTGTTAATAATCCGAGAAGAGCTTATGGCATTTAGTTTGGGTTGGAGACTTCAAATTTAGTTTAAATATTTCTTAGAGTTGCCACAGTTGCTAATACGCTTGTAATTTTTATAAATTTTTTATTTTGAGTGAATGATGTTCAGAATTCGCCTTAAGTGCATATAACAATTAGTTGCGTTTATTTTAAATTTAATTCTATAATAATTAAAAAAGTAAACAAAAAATTATGAATTAAAACGTAAAAGAAAAATGTTGTTAAACAAAAGTAACTAATAAATAGAAGAAATAAAAACTAAAAAAAAATTAAAACAAAATGACGCCAACAGTAACAATAAATTATTAACCGCAGCTAATAACTTTCACTGATCTTTTTGTTTTTCTCTTCAAAAAAAAAAAAAAAAAAAAAAAAAAAAAAAAAAGAATAATAAAATACAAAAAGTACAAAAATAAATGTATTTATAATAATAAAAAAATTATCACGTTTAATAAATAAATTGTTTTTTATTTTCAGTTTAAGGTGCTGAATATTTAAAAAAAAAAATTTTAATTGTGTAAATTTTATTGTTTTTGTGGATTTCCATGATCCGTTTTAATATTGTTGTTCGTACATTTTAACTCAAAGTGCTTTTCGTTTAAATGCAATATTTTCAATAAATAAAATAAAATAAAAATAAAAAAACAAAACAAAAAAAAAAAGAAGAAAAAAAAAAAAACAACAGGTAAGTGTCCTGCACTCCATAAAAAATTTTATCATAATTTTTAATAATTATATATTATATGTAAACGGAGGAGGATAATTCGTGTTGCCTTCGAAAAAAAAAGTGATACGATTCTCTTATGAGCCAGAAGGGAGACCAGATTCTCTCTATGATATTTTATCAATTTTTATGCCATAAACCTACCACCTGTAGTATAGGGCATTATAAATTTGTACGTGGATGTATCCAGTAACATCCAGAAGGTCTGAAGACAGACTCAGAACTTTTATTACACCAATAGATTGAGAACTATTTTCTGAATCGATTTAAACCTAAATGGCAGAGAGGAAACGATAATAGAATTTAATAATTTAATTCTATGGTTAAATTCTCCGAAAACTTTTAATTATCTTGGTGGAATTATTGAAGGTCTTTTTTTGTTCTCTTACCAATCCAGGGCCGTCTCTATAAAGCTTTACTAATGTATTTTTGTTTGGATTTGTTTGGATGGCTTTTAAATGAATAGAAATGCTTTTTAAGGGCACTTCTCTTAGTCTAGTTCTAGAGAAGCTAGAAACCAACAATTAAGACATAAGATTATACGGACTAGTCAGCAGAGATACATTCAGCATATAACCAGTTTTTCAAAGCGATTAAGGATGAAGGACGAAATTTCAACGAAATATTCTTTTGCGGGTAATGAGTTTTTTACGATATATTCTAGAAGGTGCAAAGTATTTATTAAGCTAATAAAAAAAAAAAAAAAAAAATTGACTTCATGAAAAATTTATCCCTTAATAATGAAAAATTTCTCCATCTAGGGAAACACTTTGATTATTTATACCCTTCACTGAAGATGAAGGGTATATTTCATTTTGTCATTTGGTTTGTTACTACTAAAAGGAGACTTTTCGGTGACCCCATAAATCAATCAGCATCAAATTTAGAATCTATTTAAAAATGTCCGTCTGTCCATCTGTCCGTCAGTGTAATTGCAGTGATAAACATTTTCTTGGCTGCAAAAATGAAGATATCGGCTACAAATTTTTGGCAGAGCCCCTTAGAAGTTCTTGCACGCAGGTTGATATTGAAAATGAGCTAAATCGGTTAAAGGCATGCCCGCAGTAATGCGTAGACTGAGAACACCTTTCTCTTATATTTATTAAAAACTATTTCCAAGCCAAAAGATTAAATAGAAGGAAACAATTTCATCTTATTGAATGTTGGAGTAAATTTACAAGAAAGAAAAGTTTGCAATTTCAACGATTCTACCAGTTTCCTAGTATAAGATAGATCTTATGGCCAAATCCTATATAATATATACTTGATTGATCTGAGAACGTCAGTCATTCGATTAAAAGCCTATAGTACCAAGATTTTCGTTCAGGTTCTTTATACTTGTGATAGCAAGACTTCTAGTTAAGATAGCAAGACTTCTAGAATTTCTGGTTTTCATTTTCTCTTTGACGATCATTGTTGCGTTATATCTTGAAAAGTACACTCTGGCAAGCTTATGCTACATTACTGATCTGATGATGGTAGCTAACGTTTTCTTCTCGTTAATCGGTGTTGTTTGTGGCCTTCTTCCGTTCCTTCTTGATAGATCGATCCACATATTTCAGAAGATTTTAATTTCGTTACACGTTTTCAGCGTTTTCAACTTTTATCTCTTGTATCGATATCAGCTCAAGGAATTCTTTTCAAATTCATGAGTTTTTTTTTTTTTTTTATTAAGAAATAATAAAGACCTTATAAGGACTAATCGGTGATTTTAGTTCAGTCCTTAGAGAATTTATTACAAGTTTTCCATAAATAATTTTTTTAATTTTCAGTTAAATTTTTCATTGCTTAGAAGGCGAGAAAAAAGTGATACAAGCAGTAAAAAATTTTTACTCATTTAAAGTTCTTTATAGAAAGTTTGCAGTATTTGTTTAATTTCAGAAAGAAAGAATTATATGTGAACGATGTGTTCTTCAAATTAGTTAAAATTATTACAGAAAAGTTGGTAAAGCTATGATTATGCGAAAAAGTCTTATTTCTTCGAAAATTCGCGAAATTTCGTTTTTAATAAATAAAATATTTCAATGACCGTGGAATTATTAGGAAATCGAGGACTATACATTTCCTTAGTACCATCAAGAAGCGTTAATATCGTGTATAAAGCAAAAGTATTTGCCTTATTAATCAATAGATACTGATAGAGTCCTTGATGAGGCATTAGAGGTTGACACTACGTGTGAAGAGTTTAGGCCACGAAAAACTCTCTCGTTTCCAGTAGTAATATTGTCTTTACTTTCTAAAAGCGTAGTGCCTTACATACGTTCTTATCCTAGACCTGCAAGAGTAATGGTATGTGATAAATGTTGGCGATTGTCTTACTCCCGAAGTGAAGTATTTTGTTTCCGCTCGTGATAGGGCGTCATCAGGTTAAACCCGAACCGCCATTCTTGTAATACGTACTGTAATGACGGGATTTTGTATCAATATTTCCTCTTCAGATTGGAAATATTGATCCTCTTTAGTCTTTAGTCTGGACGCCTGGACGCCGGTTTCCAGGCAAGCGGACCCCAGGCATTCAAATTCTTCTTATAAACACGTTCCTATTCGAAACTATTTAATAAAACCCACGATTCTTAGTTTATTCATTTATTAACATCTCTATACCAAATAAGTTTTAAAGTACTTGTCCCTCCAACGCGATCGGATGCCTCTATCTCCCCCACAGACTTGTTTTTGGCTCCTTCGAGCTCTATGTACACGGATTAATACGGATAAAATCACAGACCACGGCGACCCTTCATATCGTCCGACAGTAACCAAAAGAGGAAAAGCAACTCTTTGTCGTTCTGCATTTTGATTTTTTGTCTCAGCAAGTGGCGTTGCCACCTGTTCTCACTCTTTATCCGAGTTGTAATTCATTTCTTAACTTACGCTGCGGGTTACTGCGTACTGCAACAAACGCACAGCAAACTAGAGAGGAAAAGGGTGTGGACCAAAATGAGGGTATGATTTTGGTTCTTAGAGCACATAGAGATATCTAGTGTTCTATTGATCGATGAGTAGGAAAAAAAGGGCTCAAAGCCTATAGAGACATCTAGTGATACATTGAACGAAGGGTAGGAAAAAAAGGGCTCAAAGCCCATAGAGACATCTAGTGATACATTGAACGAAGAGTAGGAAAAAAAAGGCTCAAAGCCTATAGAGACATCTAGTGATACATTGAACGAAGGGTAGAAAAAAAAAAAGGATCAAATGCTAAATATGGCGACATAAACTCAAAGTAAGCAACTGAGAGTTGGTCGACTTCGTGAAATGAAGCTGTAGATACTATAGATACTAGCTGCGGTAGACAATACGTGTTTCTCCTATAGCAGCAAGCTTTGAATCAAGCGTGTTGTACATTTTATTATTTAGTCTGTTAAATTTACTGCACTTAGTTTTCAATTTTTTTTTTGTCTTTTCCACCGAATTGAAATTAATTGTAATAAGTATTTTGTTATGTGTCATACAAATAAATTATTGGAACAAATTGCTTAAGCTTTCAATTCAATTGTCTTCCTTTATGTGACTTATTTACGTATGTTACATTGTTATATACATTTATTACATTTATGCCTATACTTACATAAGTGTTTATAGGCTTTCCACTTAATTTGCTTTATCTTGATGATCACTTAAGTAACAATAGCTTATACATATATATATATATATATGATGCTGATAGTATTGCATATATTTGCATATATTTTGAATTATTTAGTTTGTGTCACGTTCTGCTCTCTGTACCCTGTTACTAATATATTTCGTTTCTTTTGATTCTTGATCGTGTATCTTGTGGTTTGCATTTTTTTTGTTTTCTTTTTCTTTTTTTTTTTTTTTTCTCTCTTTTTAACTAAATAATAATAAAAATGTTTATAAACATTTCAATTGAATTCAATTAAAGTGTAAAAATTTATCTTTTTTTTCCCCTACGCTATTAGAAGGCTCAAGGATGTTTTTTTCGAACTAGTAAAGGAAGACTTGAATTTTTTTTTTTTATTTTTTTCATTTTATATGCTACCACCCAACCACTACTGTTACATATGTACAGAGAGAGAGAGTGGATAAAATATTATATGAATACCTAACGTATACTTAATATTTATTAGTTTGGCGAAAAAGAAATCCATTATTTTTATATGAACTTCAGGACTTTATTTAACATGCTTCGGATTGTCCGATTTGGGTCAAATATGCACCGTTTTGTTGTATGTTTTGTTGCCATTTTAAAGGTAACTTCAAAATGCCTCTCTCATAGAAGTCCTGGTCTCTATTTGAAAAAAACTCTAGTAGTCGATTTTCACAATCCTAACTAGATTCCAATTTTTTATCATTAAAGAGAAATCTACCAGTGTAGCCATCTACCGAAAAAATAATGGATTTCTTTTCCCCCAAACTAATATGAACGCGGATAGAGCTCAATCAAGCTTATGAATCGATTATCTATTTTTATCTGATTAAGATTATACAACACTGTACTCAAAAAAATATGTTTATTTTATATTCACGATATTCACGAACATGAAACTTTTATTAGGTGTTAATAACATTAAAAACATAATACGAAAA
>KK351052.1:582341-616281 GCA_000671755.1 Glossina brevipalpis | reverse complement strand
CTCACAACTGAATGCACCAAACAAAAAACAACAAAAGAATTTTTTTTACTGCGAAATGTCACCTTTCCAACGAGCATAAATCTGAAATTGTTTGATCGATACTATTATGAGAAATCTATCAGTGTAGCCATCTACCGAAAAAAATAATGGATTTCTTTTTCGCCAAACTAATATTTATTAATAAAGGTGGAGTTCGATGAAGCTCGCATTGTATTGATCCCGTGGCTGGCCAGAGATTCTAACCTAATAAATATACATTTCGAAATCTTAATTGAAAAGGAAACCTGTTATCTCGAAGTCTGTCTAGTTCTAGTTTGTGTATCACATTACTATAGTGCCTGTAGTGTATAGTATTAATATTGGGAGCACAATTTGTGTCCTTTTTTAAGTAAAAATGCATTCAATGCTTTACACGTATCTTTCTTCTACAAACTCTGTGTTCTATCTATGTTGCTGTTCCCCCTCATTTCTCCTCAATTGTTCATTGTGCTTTCTAATGGGAAATATTTTTCATAATAATTTTTCATTTAAGTTCATCATCTAAACGAACATTATCATGAGACGTTTGTCGAACTTCTTATGTATGATAAGTGTAAGCTAAGCAAGCATGTGCTTGACGTTCGAATAAAGAACGCAATCAAAATGTTCTTCGTAATATATATAATTGTGAATACATTTGTTTTTATAGATTATTAACTGCAATGAAAAGAAAAGAAGTTCTTTAATTCATATAAAGGAAACTGAGGAATAACTTTAATTATTCATCATCAGACATATTAGTGTCTAATGCTTGAGTGATAATTTTATAAAAATTATTTCTCTCATTTTTACGATGTGTGACGAACGTAATTTTTATATTCATCATCATCATCATCATCATCACTTTTTAGTAATAAATTATTAATAGCACTTTTTAATAACTTTTTTTTTTTTTTTTTTTTTGTATAACTTAACGACAGTGTCATGTTTTATTTTTTTTTTACTTTTTTTTTTTTATTATTATTTTTTAAAGATCTTAAAATATGTGAAAATTTACGCTTAAGTTTTAAAAAAACTAATTTATCACATGTGTTAAAAGTTTTACTAATAATTAGATTTTATTAACAAATTAACACCAAAATAAAAATAGATACGAAATTTATATTCACTTTATATTGAATACTTAGGACAGAGAGAGACTGACAAATTTTTTAAATGTTACAATCAAAAATTACAAATCGGGCAATGAATGTCTTTACACCTACACTTCAGTAATCGTTATATCAAAAGTTTCTTTGTCCCAAGTCTGCATTTGTTGTGAGGAAGATTACAGCGATTCAGTTAATGTTCAGGTTGAATAAAAATCAAAACGATTGTGCGTGCGTATTATTATTAAATCTGGCCCGGGACTATTTCTGAATTCAACTTGTAAAAGGTTTCAGATACATATTCTTATTAATCGTAATAAGAAGAAGTTGTTTGGACACGCTTGTAAGCGGAAGATTACATCCATTTTTTTACATCATTTTCTTTAACGGCCGGGAACCTCCCGTCTCAGTTTTTATGTTACGCCAAAGAAAGTTTATTCAGGGGACATTTTTTGGACATAGCTAGGTAGCTGGCATTGTTAGGTACTATAGCTTGCTTGGATAGCTAGCTAGTGACGCTGGCATTATTAGGTACTATAGCTTGCTTGGGTAGCTAGTTGGTGACGCTGGTATTGTTCAGCACTGTACCTTGCTAGGATGAATAGCTAGTGACGCTGGTATTGTTCAGCACTGCAGCTTGCTTGGATGGATTGCTAGTGACGCTGGCATTGTTAGGTACTATAGCTTGCTTGGATAGTTAGCTAATGACGCTGGTATTGTTAGGTACTGTAGCTTGCTTGGCTAGCTAGCTAGTGACGCTGGCTTTGTTCAGCACTGTAGCTTGCTAGGATGGCCTAGCTGGTCACCATGACATTGTTAGGTATTATAGCTTGCTTGGGTAGCTAGTTAGTGACGCTGGTATTTTTAGGTACTGTAGCTTGCTAGGATGGCTAGCTAGTGACGCTGGCATTGTTAGGTACTGTAGCTTGCTTGGATAGCTAGTTAGTGACGCTGGCTTTGTTCAGCACTGTAGCTTGCTAGGATGGCTAGCTGGTCACCATGACATTGTTAGGTATTATAGCTTGCTTGGATAGCTAGCTAGTGACGCTGCCATTATTAGGTACTATAGCTTGCT
Organism: Glossina brevipalpis; assembly: GCA_000671755.1. Lineage (NCBI taxonomy): Eukaryota > Metazoa > Arthropoda > Insecta > Diptera > Glossinidae > Glossina > Glossina brevipalpis. The sequence goes on along the minus strand of KK351052.1, from coordinate 614,079 downwards.
TGGATAGCTAATTAGTGATGCTGGCATTGTTAAGTACTATAGCTTGCTTGGATAGTTGGCTAATGACGCTGGTATTGTTAGATACTGTAGCTTGCTTGGATAGGTAGTTAGTGACGCTGGCTTTGTTCAGCACTGTAGCTTGCTAGGATGGCTAGCTAGTGACGCTGACAATGTTAGGTACTATAGCTTGCTTGGATAGCTAGCTAGTGACGCTGCCATTATTAGGTACTATAGCTTTCTTGGAGAGCTAATTCGTGACTATAATGGACATAACCGGGCATAAGATAGACTACACTTATTACTCAACCTCGTCTTCCTGATTGATTGTGGAATATTATTTCAAATCGTGAATATCTTCTCTTCATTTTCACGATATTCAAGTCTATACCGTAAAGTAAAGAGGTACAATGGATATACTCTAGTATATACTACTATGGACAAAAAGTAATGAGACTGTATTTTTTTTTTTTTTTTTTTTTTTTCAAAAACCCACGCTATGATGTCATATGTGTATCGGACGGGTGGTTGGGACTGTTGTGAACACACACACAATTGACCTAAACTTCCTAACACCTGCCCTTTTTGGTTAGTAACAAGAGAGTTGTTATCTATTGTTTAAACATTCTTGTTATGGCGAAAAAAAAAACACAATCTCATTACTTTTTGGCCATATCCAAAATTTCAATGATGCCAATCTTAATAACCCAACATTTGGATACGAAAAACCTAAAAAAAACAAATCGTTAGACAAGTGAAGAAATAATGAAATTTCGATAACGTTTTCGATATCATTCACGTTTTCGAAACGGTAACGTTTTCGAAACGGTAACGTTTTCGTTGTCGATAATAAACAAAAATCTCACTAATTAAAAAAATGTTAACATAAATTTCAAATTTTCGCTAGTTACACTAAAATATTATATATAGTAGTAACTAAACTAATCATTAAATTTTGTTTTTTGTATTTAAAAAACGCGAAAAAATTAACATTAATTTAAAGGTATTAGTAGTTTAGGAAAATAAAAAAAAAAAACAATAGTATTTATTTATAGACTTTTGGAAGAAGTCAAAATAAAAATAAAAAAATTTAAATACACTGGAAAACTTTTAAAAATTTCATTAAACCGCAGCACTAACTAACTAATAAAGTACATAAAAAGAAAGTCTTTGAGTTTATTGTATTTATGTTTAGAAATGAATTGAAAATAATTGTAAACTAAACCTACTAAACCTACTTGTTGGAATTTTTGCAAAGATGAAGCAACAATTTTTAGAGTTTGGTTATTAAGGGGAAAAGGGAAAAGAAATAAGTTGGAGTAACTCTTTAAGAACTAAATGATGTGATCGAAAATTTTTTACAAGAAGATAATCGCGTTACCTAGATTGCACACTAGCTTGCATAACGGCAAGTACCATTCCACCCGAGATTACCTTATATCGCAACGCTCAAATACTTTTCTTCTTTTCCTTCGGGTGGTTTCGTCTTTTTGTGATCTCTTGTTGTGTGCAGATCGACTTTCCATCGCAAAGTTGATACGTTCGCAATTCATTGCTTTTACAGCTATTTAAGGTGTAGCAGCGTAAAAAGTTCCAAATAGTGACCTAATTTTCTTTTCTCTCAATAGCTTAGTGGTCCGTTCTTTCGTTAATTCGTAGAAGATAATAAGTGTAATCGCGAAGTCGTCATGCCTCAATTCATTGCCCAATACACTTTATTATACGATGGGCGTAGGGCTGCATTAAACTTACCGATTTGGTATACAGTCTTATCTCTCGTTCCTCACTGCTTTCTTTTTTTTTAGGGACATGAGTGATATGAGTGATCAAAAAAAAATTATCGGTCCATAAGTAGATAATTTTTTTTTTTTTTTGGCTAATTGACTATCGCAGTTGGTCAGAAATCAGAGTCAAAGGAGAAACTCAAAGTTTACATAACCTGCACTTCACAATGGTTTTTTATGGAAACTGGTGGTGTTTTATGAAAACTGGTACGATCGATTCTACCTTTTCAATAAGTTCAGATTCCTTCTTTAAGCAAAAAATTTTATTGTAAAAAATTTGCCGACTAGAGACTGTGTATACAAACAGATAGACAGAAAGCTAGACAAACATTGAGAAACGAACTGACGGATGACCGGACGAACAAAAAAAAGGCGGACTGACGATGTAGAGAATTAAATCCATATAGAAAACTAAATCGATGTAGAGAATTAAATTGATGTAGAGAATTAAATTGATGTAGAAAATTAAATCCATGTAGAGAATTAAATCGATTTAGCTCATTAAATCGGTGGAGAGAATTAAATTGATGTAGATAATTAAATCGGTCTAGAGAATTAAATCGATGTAGAGAATTAAATCGATGTAGGGAATTAAATCGATATAGAGAATTAAATCGATGTAGGGAATTAAATCGATGTAGGGAATTAAAACGATGTAGAGAATTAAATTGTTGTAGGTAATTAAATCGATGTAGATAATTAAATCGATGTAGGGAATTAAATCGATGTAGGGAATTAAATCGATGTAGAGAATTAAATTGATGTACAGAATTAAATGGATGTAGATAATTAAAACGATATAGAGAATTCAATCGATGTAGAAAATTGTTCTAATAAAAGAAGAAACTATCTGGATCGTTTCGTGAAACTTTTCACGTATCCATGCTTCTTGGTATGAAAAGTCCTTGGTCCACCAACAATAATACAACGCCTTTAAACAACAAACCATAACTTTCAAACTATAAGAGAGACATAAGTTTACAGTTGGATATAACATTGTTTCTAAGCGCGCAATTGAAAGGTCAATGACTGTCTCGTTTTTTTTCCGGCATTTAAGAAAAATATTTTTAAATCCTTAAGTACCAGATTAATAAGATTCGCTTTAAGGAGATGAATAAGACTTTGTAAGATATTAATATAAGTCTCCTTAAGTGTTGTTTATAACAAACATTGTAAGCAAAGGATAGACAAGGTAATATAAACATTATATAGTATACTATCAGGACTGAAAGCCAGATAACATAAAACTATCGCTGTCAAAGTGATCGCACAACAACTCAACACTCACTTGAATATAGTACATTTTGATAAAAACAGAATCTTCAGGAATCTTCTACATAGCTCCAATAGAAGAGCTGGAATTTAAGAATTTGTTTATAATGTTAGATGTTCATATTATTTTGTCTATGTATGATATGTAATAAAACAAATAAATAAATAAATTAAAAGGTTTATTTTATCATTAAATTTCTCTAACTGCAGCATTACAATGAATAGGAAATGAAATGACAATAGCAAAAACAACAACAGTGGGAATATTAATATATATATGTAATATTAATACAAATTCATTATTGTTGTTATATTTTGTGCAACAACAATACAAGAAAGCGTACGTATACTATGAGCGATATACATATATATATATGCATATACTCGTATACTTGATACTAAATTATAATTTCTAAATAATAACGTGATGAAAATGAATTAATACCAACAACAAAATTTATACATACAATAAAATAATAAATTAATAAATATGAACATTAAAGATGATCATGATTGGAACAGATAGGATCAGTCGGAAAAAAAAAAATCCAATTAATATATAGAATAAAACGAATTTTTGTGCAGTCAACAATGAAATTCAGTTAAATTTTAAACGTTGACGTGTAAACAGAGAGATACGCTGAAACTATTTAAAAATAGAAACAAAAAAAAAAAATAAATAAAAAAATAAATAAATAAAATTAAAATTGAAATTAAAATTAAAATTAAAATTGAAATTAAAATTAAAATTAAAATTAAAATAAAATGAAAAATTGTACAATCGTTGCAGTTGCAAACTTAAACTTAATGAAGATTTTCTTGATAATAACGCTATTTGTCATCAAGGTCATCAAGGTCATCAAGTGTGCCGATGATAGTGTCAACATTGAAAATCATTCTCAATTTCACGAAGATCATAGCGAAGAAGCGGAAGAATGGCAATCTCGTCACTTACAAGAAAAGCGAATTTCATTAGACGAAAGATGCTTGAATGATAAATGTTATAATTACGATTACGATAATGCTGAGATCATAACATTTTTCGAAAATAGACCAACAATACAAATCATAAATGGCAATACTTATGATATTAGAGAATCAAAATTGTATAATTCATTGAGTTTTTTTGATTCGAAATTTTATAATTTTCCTTTAAATCTATTTTATGCGAGTAAAGTTCATGAGCTCGATATGAGAAATTGTTCAATCGCTCATATGACTTGGGAGAATTTTTTAATGGCCGATAATTTAAGTATACTTTTACTTTCCGAAAATCATTTAAATAATATAAAATCTTTGACTTTTAGTTATGCTCCGAATTTAAGTTTTCTTTTTTTGGATTCAAATCGAATTCAACGATTACATAACGATAGTTTTAAAGGTTTAAATAAACTTTTTTATCTTGATTTACATAATAATCTTTTGGAAAATTTACCAAAAGATCTATTTTCTTATTTACCAGCTTTACAACAATTGAATTTAGCTAATAATCGTTTACGTGTCTTGAGTAATGAAATTTTTGAATTAAATTTACGTTTAAATAATGTAATTATTTCAAACAATCTATTGGAATCATTAGGAGAATATGTTTTTGCCAATCAACAATTAATGAAAGTCTTAGATATCTCGCATAATAAACCATTAAAAGATTTAGTAGGGAATATGAGAGTAGAGTTACTTTGGGTACGAAATTGTTCATTAACACGTGTTAATATTTATGGTGAAGCGATTAATGTTGATTTACAACAAAATCATATAATGGAATTATATTTTACTCAACCTGAATCGTTGGAGACATTAAATTTACGAGAGAATTCTTTACAACAAATCGCTTCTTTAACGCAAGCAATAAATTTACGTTCATTAGATATTTCACATAATCCCTCTTTGAAAACGGTACCAGATTTATGGCAGTTGGATTCGTTAGAACGTTTAGATCTTAGTAATACCAGTTTACAACAATTGCCATTATTTACTTTGGCTACATCACGTCATTTGATATCACTTGATGTTTCACTAAATCTTTTAGAAGAAATTGATCCAGAAAATTTCATTTCTCTTGAACAATTAACTCATTTTTATATACATAATAATAATTGGAATTGTTATAATCTACGTTTAATAATGGATTTATTAATGAAACCATTTCAAATTACTTATATTCGTGATGCACCCGATGATGATGAGTTCCCCGGTAGTTACATAGAAGGTATTAAGTGTATGTATCGTTTACCGGAAATGAGAGAAGAAGAAAGTGAAGAAAGAGCATTTTTTGCTCAATTAAAACGTAGTCCTCCTTCATCAGAAATTAACGTTAATGCTGGCGATGGTGATGATAATGATGATGATATGACTAAAATTGAAGAATTAAGACAAGAACTTAAAGCTATTGTTGGTATATATGAGCAAAAATTCTCTAAAATTATAAAGAAATTGGAGAATTTAGAATCACGTTTATTACCATTCGAAATTGCTAATAAAACAATCTGGCAACATGTTACAATAACGGTTTAGTAACGATACGATAATTTTACGATAATTGTAAAAAGAATATAAATTAATTTTGTTATGTTATTGTTTTAATATAAATAAAGAAATACATTTTTTTTTTTTTGTAATAATAATATTTCCAAAAGTTTCTAAATCGAATTTTGAATTTCATTTAATGAAGTGATTTTTATACGAGTTCTCTTATCGAAAATATTGCAATCGTTTGATATCAGTTAGGCTTTGAGAGAGAGAGAGAAATATTATTTTAAAATATTGTCATGGACATGGGACATCTCGATTCATTCCTTATTCGAAATTTATTGAGATGCTTGGCTTAGCGCGATTCATTATTCAATAAGTTGTAAGATATAAGGATTCTTATCAATATGTTCTCATCGGAAATATTGATTCTTTCCCCTTTCCTTTTTTATAAAGTTTACTCGAAATTCTTATCCGGAAAATAATAGTCACTACTTTTTCGGTTCACCTTAAATTCATAGGTTTTTGTTTAATATTGTATTCTCATTAAACACAATCTTCAACCTAATATAAATTGTCCCTCAGTCTTAGTTAGGATATGTTCATTCCCCCCCACGCACATGATTGGCTTCTCAGATCCCTCGATATACGAATGATTTATGGACAAAGTGATAACCTACGACTGCTCATGCCGCCGGACAGTAACCAAAAGTGAAGAGGATATGTTTCCCTATTCCCTATTTCGGTTTTCTGTCCGGTGGCAGGTGGCAACGCCACGCTCTTTATCAGAGTTGTACTTTACCAAAGTTTTATGCTTATTCTGCGAGTTACTGCAGATGGCAGTAACCATACAATTCCCTTTTATATAAGGCCAAGAAAGCAATTGAGGAGGGAGAGCGTGTGGAACTAAACGAGGGCGTGACTTTAGTCCTTACAAACTTCGTAGGATCACTAGCAAAACAATAATATTTTCCAGGAAAACTCAATTTTATTCATTAACATAATAATCTTCTTCATATAAGATCATTCATTTCGTGGTCCGGATTTTAGTTACCTTATCATAGGTGGTTTAGGGTAATGTTTGCCATTTTTCAATATGGTTCGCTAAAGTAACCACTAAACTTGTTACACTAGTTAAAACTTTTTGTAAAAATATTGATTCTGGGGTAGATACGTTTCGTGAACAGATAGATTATGGTCGACATGGTCGTCTATCCGAACTACACTACAGGAAAAATTATGAAAAAGTTTGAAGAACCTAAATCTGTTTTTTTGAGGCCCACACACCATCGAAACGTGCACTCGAACGATAATATTGGTGTTCTGCTCTTGAAAGTATCACTTCCCATTACACGGTGCACACAACTTCCTTATCTCTACAGTCTCATGATTATCACATTTTTTTCAAATAGGTGAAGATAAATTCCAAGTTAAAAAAAGCAAAGACATTAACCAACTATCTTAACAGAGCTGCGTAGAAGGCTTTATTCTGATCCGTACAATAATTAGCGTCAAGCAATGGTTGGACTTAGAAGGCTAATAACTTACTTAAATCATTATTAACATACCTATAAGAGTTTTGTAAACGCCATGCGAATCTATACGAGACAAGCTTTCAAAATATAAAAAATTAAGGATACGAAGATAAATTCGAATTTAGCTAGCGAAGACATTTACCAATAACATTAACAGAGTTCTGTAAAAGACTTAACATAGATCTCTAAAGCGATTACTGTCAAAGTATTGTTGGAATTGGAAGACTACTCCATCCAAATTAAGATACCTAGGAGACTTTTGTAAACGTCATGTGAATCTATATATAATAGCCTTTAAAATTATATACAAAAATTAATCCGCTTCTTTAGGGAATTTCTTTTCATAAAGGTTTGAAAATCGATATGTTCATGGTAGTGAACATGCTAAAGTAGTTAAATTTGATCATTTATTGCGACCAAACTGAAAAATTCCAACTGTATTCACCTATATCACGTGAATCTGTATGGAAGTGCCTTTCAAACAAGCTAAGCAAATTCAAATTTCGCTTTTTAGAACTATTTTTAATAATTTTTTGAAATTTGGTATCATAGTGTAACCTGACTTTGGAAAAATAGCCAAATTTGAAACTCTATTGTGAACAAACTAGAAAATTCCAACTGTATTCACCTATATCACGTGAATCTGTATGAAAGTACCTTTCAAACAAGCTAAGCAAATTCAAATTTTGCTTTTTAGAACTATTTTTAATAATTTTTTGAAATTTGGTATCATAGTGTAACCCGACTATGGAAAAATAGTCAAATTTGAGGCTCTATTACGACCAAACTTGAAAATTCGAACGATATTTATACATATCACGTGAATGTGTACGAAAATGGCTTCCAAATAAGCTAAGCAAATTCAAATTTCGCTTTCTAGAACTATTTTTAACAATTTTTTGAAATTTACTATCATAACATAAGTTAACCATAAAAAATTCAAAAATTCAAATTTGAGACTCTGACGCGCCCACACTGAACCAAATTCCAAACATATTAATATGATTCACGTGATATAGGCGAATGTAGTTTGAATTTTACTTACACGCAGGTTACTTCATCGATTAAAGAACATGCCTACATAGTAAAGCGTAAAATGGAAGAGCTTTTGTTTCCTTAAGTTTAAAATTTATGAGTTAATACTCATTGTGTGTGTTTGTAAATTATATGAAAGAAAAAATTGATATATTCTAAATTTATATTATGGAGGACCTTACTGAAACTATTCATGTTGAAGAATCGCTCGCACCCACATAAAGTTATAGACAAATAAATTCTCATTTTATTCACCTATTATGCTATATATTTTCTACTTATTACCTCCATAAGGTGAACACAAGATTGAAACATTTTCTTCATATTAATATGATCATAATATGACTGACAGATGGACAGTATGGTGGATATGTAAACTTCAACTACCGTCAGATATAATTTTCTTAAGCTTGAATTTTGAAATTGAATTTTAAATTAAAGAAATCATGCATTTCGCGACAGAGTGAAGCCAGTTTAGAAACCCTATAGTTCTTTAGAAAGATCTATACTGTTTTTAATAAGTTTATTCTTATTCATGTTTTATAGAAACGAACAATAAAAATGGTAAAGCGACAAAGAAATCATTTATTACGCGAAGTTATTTATAAAACTAATAATATTTTTGCATTTTCCTGTAACGTACAACAAAGATTCGAAATTTCATTGCAATCCGCGTTAATCTTTTGGTTAATTAACCTTGAAATATATTTTATCAAATATTTTCCAAGTAAATTTAAAATTTTTCGAATTTCAATGCATATAAAATTCATATAAATGTTTCTTAATATTCACTGCTGCTTTGTCATGTAATCGATCAACTTAATTTCAACTTCAATTTATCTTTCCGTTTATTTTGGCATAATAGTGTTGATAAGGTGTGTTCTTAATATTTTTATTTTTTAAATTATTATTAGGAGTACAATAAAGTTTCCGCCGCTTATTAAAAGTTAACTCTATCAGTTAGATTTTGTTCAAATTGTCAAACGTAAAGAATTCAGAATATATTTTCTCAACTGATAACAACATAACTTTAAAGTATTAGAGCCCTGACCTCGTATCATATCAAGTTTTGTACCGATTAAGTATCATTTGTGGGAAACTTTACTTTTCCTGCTTAAATCTACAGACGTAGTGCTACTAAATCCTTAAGAACAAAAATGATAGTACTAGGTTGTCCTAGCATTGATATCTAAAGTAAAAATAACTACGATGCAGGCAATAGATGGCGAACGATAAAGCTGAATATGCCTGACTATCCCCATTTGGGGTGGTCAGGTCGATAGGGTATATTACGATGTGTTCAAATCAAATCCCAGAGCTATCATTAGGGAATGCTACCGACAATAACTAATGAAGTTGGAGCGAAAAATCGGAGCAAGATGTCAAAAGTTATCAAGGTATATAAGCAGCATAAAGAAATAGCGAAACTCATCCCAGAAAGGTTATCCAATATTAGGCGGGAATGTACTGTTTTCCCCCCACTGTTCTCAGTGGACATTACTCTTTCTAATCAACGCTGGCTGGGGATTGCGGGTGGTTGACTTGATGTGGTGTATTATGTTTTATCTCAACAGTGAATGGAATCCTTATTAGGGAGCACTACCAACAGTAACTGATAAACTTGAGACGATAAACCAGAGCAATATATTAAAAGTTATGAAATCGTGAGAGATTTGAGTCCATATAGCAAAACACAAGCAGCAGAATTTTAGTGGCTCTACTACTGGAGGCAATACCATCCATTTCCCCCCACCCTCTTCTCTCTCTGTCTATTATTTCTTCTGATTTATACTGGTTACAATACATTAACAGGTGGGCTAAAAAAGATCGTAGGCTGGCACATAGATGGTACATAGATGGTACATAGATGGCACTACTAGTACTAAATCCATATGATTTTTAGTTAGCCCTAACTTTCAGAAGACACGTGTATAAATTTGACAGCTGTTGCACAATAAGTATGTGAGTTATAGCATTTTTAGTGAAGCAACTTTTGTGAGTTTGAAAAAATGGATTAAAAAGAAATTTCGTGTGTTAATAAAGCACTGCTTTTTGGCGAAAAAAAAAAAAAATACTATTGAATCGCCAAGCCTTGGCTTGATAAACATTATTCGGATTTTGCACCAGGAAAATCAACCGTAGAGAAGTGGTTTGCTAAATTTAAACGAGAGCGAAATGAGCACCGAATTCGATGCACGCAACGAACGCTCCAAAGAGGTTGTTACCAACGAAAACATTAAAAAACTTCACAAAATAATTTCGGTTAACCGTAAAATGAAGTTTGATTGAAATAGCTGAGACCCAAAACATATCAAAAGGAACATGTTGGATATATCGCGAATGAATTACTGGATATGCGAAAGCTCTGTTCAAATTGGATGCCGTAAGAGTTCACAATCGACCAAAAACAAACAACGAATTGAGAAGTCTAAGCCATGTTTGGAGCTGTCCAATCGTAATAAACCCGTATTTCTGCGTCAATATGTGACAATGGATGAAACATGGCTCCATCCTTTCACACCGTAGTTTAATCGACAGTCAACTGAGTGGATTGCACGCCTATTTTGTGACTAAAGACAAATCGTACTATAAAAATGGTATCGAAAAATTGTATAATCGCGATAATCTTTGTAACGCCCTCGAAGGCGGCAACTATATTGAATAATAAATAAATAAAATCAAATTCTATAAAAAAAAAAGAATTTTTCTATGTTAGCCTACGAACTTTTCAGTCCACCTGATACTTATCAGGTTTTCAAACGATTCCGAAAAATTAACTATTTTTGTGCATAGGCTCAAAAGGCGACCAGTAGCCTTTCCCTTACGATATTCACATTTAATCTAAAAAAAAAAAAAAAAAAAAAAGGAAGAAGTAGCAGCTGGTGTGAAGGATCAATACTTTCTATAAAAGTTAATGTGCCGTTATTGTTTCACAATAAATTCTTAATGATGAAAAACGAAAAGTAAAACGGCGTAAACTTGTTTGTAGCCCTAATATTATTAGTCATAGTCACAGCATAATATTGTAGAAGTTTAAGTTAAAATTCATAAACGTTTCCATTCTCTATAATTTTTTCTTAATTTATTGTTAGTTACTGACATTTTAATTAACTCTTTTCATTCTTTTTGCTTTTTTAAGTTTTTTAAGTGTAAATTGTAAATTGTATCTGAGTTAATTGTATCTGAGTTAATCTATTAGGTATATGCGTTAATTTTGGTCAGAAACTTCTACTGACGTCAAGTGAACAAATTGAACAACGTTGTATAGTTACAAAAAAAAAAAGACCAGCAACAGCGGTTAACAGACGCAAAGTTATCCAGTATTTATGACTTCGCTGGGCGGCTACACATTACAAAAGTTGTCAAGAATGCACTGTTTTAGATCGAATTGGAAGTTCTTCCGCGAGACTAGCTTAACTCATCAATTAGAGAACCTTCTCATTACCACTTGTTCCGATCGATCTGGCATAGCTTGGCTGGCACTCGATTCCACAAAGTTGAAGAAGAAGTGCGAAAATAGGTCAACTCATGTATAACCTCACAAAAATCGTGAGTTCTTCGAATCTTTCCAAGTACATAATAATCAGAAAAATTAGGTAATTTATCGTTCACATTCGAATCAGTACACATGGATTAAAGTGAACAAATAATAAATCCACGGGGATTAGGTTGCCCGAATAAGGAAGCTCTTTGTACTATGGTGGCAACGTCAACATACTTCGAGAATGTCTTATTGCCTGATTGCTGGCAACGGCCCTTCGGGGGGTTTCGTAGTTACTTGTTAGAAAATGTGCTGGATTAGCTCTCTGACCAGAGGGCAACAATGGTATGTACCCAAGGTGTTTGATCTGGCACTGTGGGAGTTGAGAAGCCCCCCTTGTGGGGATTGTTCCAAAGCCCAGAGGACGATAAGTAACGTTTTTGATCTGCATTTGAATGTGCGATGAGGCGAAAGTCTAATGATGGTACTTATGTTAACCATTTAAGAGAACATGGTATCCGCCACATTATCAGATAAAAGGGGGGAAAAGTTGTAGAAAATAATGGGAAATATTTTGATTAACTATGTATAGATAGCAGCAAATTGTTCTCAATAAATAACTTTTTCAACTGAAAAAAATGACCAAAATTAACGCATATACGTAATATAAGCATTTAAGAGGAGAGTAAAAAAAAGATAAGGGAGAGATAGAGAGAGAGAGAGAGAGAGAGACAGTTAGATAAATGAGTTGGAAATAGAATTAAAAAAATTTCTACTGCGTTGCTGTCATAAAATTAACCAGAAACTATATTTACTCACACATTCATGCATTCATTTAGATAATCAGAATGTTGGTACTGTATGTTGTCACTAGTTTTTCTTCTTTTTTTTTTTTTTTTTTTTCGTTTTGTTTTTTCGGCTATATATATACACACAAACAATGCAGGAAAAAACCCAACAGACACAGTGGCGGCGGCACCAGAGTAAAATAATTGTTCAGTTGATGTCTTTTTATGCAAACGAAACTATATTTAGCTGAAATGTAAACAACAACGAGATAAAGGAAACATTTTTTATAAAAAAAAAAAAAATATTCAATCAAAGTTCAATTTTCTGATTTCGATTCTCTTACCTAATATGGTGGCGTGTGTGTGTGTAGTTTTAATATTAGTTTGGGGAAAAAGAAATCCATTATTTTTATATGAACTTCAGGACTTTATTTAACATGCTTCGGATTGTCCGATTTGGGTCAAATATGCACCGTTTTGTTGTATGATTTGTTGCCATTTTAAAGGTAACTTCAAAATGCCTCTCTCATAGAAGTCCTGGTCTCTATTTGCAAAAAACTCTAGTAGTCAATTTTCACAATCCTCCCTAGATTCCAATTTTTTATCATTAAAGAAATTTTGCAATGCAAGAAAAAGATGACAATCGCTTGGTGCCAAGTCCGGACTGTATGGCGGATGCATTAAAACTTCCCAACCAAGCTCCCGAAGTTTCTGGCGAGTCACTGTAGATGTGTGTGGCCTAGCGTTGTCCTAGTGGAACACGACACCTCTCCTGTTGACCAATTCTGGCCTTTTCTGGTCAATCGCTATCTCCAAACGGTCCAGTTGTTGACAGTAGAGATCAGAATTTAGCGTTTGGCCATATGGAAGCAACTCATAATAAATAAACCCCTTCCAGTCCCACCAAATGCATAGCAAAACCTTCCTGGCCGTTAGTCCTGGTTTGACCACCGTTTGAGGTGCTTCACCGCTCTTTGACCACGATCGTTTTCGCACAGGGTTTTCGTTTAAGAAATGGGTCTATCTCATTCCGTTTGGCCAAGGCTTCGCAGATGGAAATTCGATCCATCAGGTTTTTTTCAGTTAATTGGTGTGGCACCCAAACATCGAGCTTCTTTTTGAATCCAGCTTTGTGTAAATGGTTTAAAACTGTTTTATGGTCGATTTTTAGCTCCTGGGCGATGTTACGACTGCTAACATGTCGGTCAACTTCGATCATTTCTCCGATTTTATCGACGAGTGAGGCTTTCCCACTCCGTTTGCCAACGGGTACCGTGATATTAAACCTCCACGATCGTGCCAACGTAAAACCCCTTGTCACACTTCTGTTAGTATATCTGTACTGACTCGGAAGTGAACTTTACAAAAATGGTAGATGGTGCGATATTCACTTACGAGTGAGTACAGATATACTAAAGTGAACAAATAAATCCACGGGAATCAGATTGCCCCAATGAGGAAGCTTATTATACTATGCTGCCAACGTTAACAAACTTTAAGAATGCCTTGTTGACTGATCGCTTGATGTGGCCCTTCGGGGAGTATCGAGGCTGGTTATTAGAAAATGGGCTGGATTAACCATCCGATCAGAGGGAAACAATGGTCTGTACCACAGGTGTTTGATCTGCTACTTCGAGAATTGCGGAACCCCTTTGTGGATTGTTTGAAAGCCCGGAGGACGGTCACTAACGTCCATTGGAATTAGTTTAGCACTTAACTGTGCCATGATGTTAGTTAAAACAGGTAATCATGTTAATCATTTAAAAGTCTCTGCCTCTCTAATTCCTAGCGAAGGGTATTTTTCAGATTGTAGGAGGAAACTCGGGAGTTGCTTCTATTTTAGATGACTTCTCTTCCCGATAGTTCTCTGCTATTTAGATCATAATACTACTATAGCATGCCAATTGTTACCTATGACTGATTGAAGTAATAGTTGAACTAGGAGCACAAAAGACGTTAGCTGAATGTGTCGATGTCTTTCTAAGTATATAATAATCCGAAAAAATAGGAATGCTAAAGCGAACCACTAATTTCTCGGGGGTCAGGTGTTTGAATGAAGGAGCCCTTTGTACTATGTTGGCAGCGTCAACAAACTTTGAGAATACCTTCTTGCCTCATCGGTGAGTACGGCCCTTCAAGGCTGATTGTTGGAAAATAAGCTGGATTAATCCTCCGATTGGAGGGAAACAATGGTCTGTACCCAGGGTGTTTGTTTTGGTACTTCGGGAGCTGCAAAGCCCCCTTTGTGGGGAGGACGGTGACTAACGTTAACTGGAATTAGTCTAGCATTTAAATATGATGCGGTATTAGCCCTTCAAGGCAGGTAAACAGTTGCGGAATTTGTCTGTCTCTCTGTCTAATCCCTTTTCTTGTATTTTGTTACGATTGTAACTGAAGAATTGTTTAGTGAGTGTTAGCAGAGCACAGGGAATTGAAAAAGACCTTTATTTATCGTTTTGCATTTGCGTTCGTTCCATCATCATAAGTCTTAAATGTATTGAATCAATGGTTCAACTCAAACGTTTTCAATGCTAAAAAGTTCTTACGAAGCTTAGGTTCTAATGGTGAATATTAATTTGACTTAATATGCTTGAGTTACTCTTGTGTAAAAATCGGAATTTGATTTATTCTTTGATCGTTTAAAGTGTGAAGTCATTTCTAAAGTTTATCGAAGAGAGAAAGTTCGATTCTAACAGGTGGGTTGAAAACTTCGTAGGCTGACACATAGATGGTGGTATTAGTATTAAATTCATATGTATTATCTTTGGGTACAATCGTAATCGCAAAAATTGTTTAAACTTCAATCAAGAACTTGCCTTGACCAATTTCATATCAAGGCTTCAATATACGACCTACTTATCCATACTAGCTCTTAGCAAACACGCTTGATTAAGTACTTGAGCACTTGCGAGATTGAATGCAAATGATATTCGAATACTTCAATGATAGACATTTAATCTCTCAACAACATTCATTATTCATTAATGCTTTGATCTCGCTTGCATTATCATCATCATCATTATTTATCCAACCACCCAATATTCTGCATTGTTTTGTTATTGTTGTGACGTTGTTGTTTAGACAACCACGTAATTCATATACAATTGAAATGTCAAGGAAATAACGACTTTGTTGTAATAAACAAAATCATGAGCCAAACAATAGAGTAAAAGCTGTCAACAACTTTAATACACTAAAACCAAACTATCGATAGTGGCCGATGGTCGTGGTGACCGTCTCTGTCGTTTCTAAACTATTACACACGGAAGTGAATTTTCTGATTTATAATAGATTTAACATTTGGAATATATATGTTTCTTTTATTTACTTATAAGTTAGATAGGCCAGTTGGCAAGAAAATTTATACTTTTATTCATATTTTTACATTCATTACGACGGAGGAGATTACGTTAAATTTTGTGAAATATTCGTAAAACAATAAAATGATAATTGGAGGGAGAGAGCACGTGTTGTTTAATTATTTTTAAACATCATAAATAACAGCATCAAGAGAGACAATTCTGTCTGTCTGTTTGTCCATTGTTTGCAAGATTGATTATAACCTCAAATTCTGTCTGTTCGTCTGTTCTTTGCAAGATGGATTATAACCTCAAATTCTGTTCTTTGCAAGATTGATTATAACCTCAAATTCTGTTCTTTGCAAGATTGATTATAACCTCAAATTCTGTTCTTTGCAAGATTAATTATAACCTCAAATTCTGTCTGTTCGTCTGTTCTTTGCAAGATTGATTATAACCTCAAATTCTGTTCTTTGCAAGATTGATTATAACCTCAAATTCTGTCTGTTCGTCTGTTCTCTGCAAGATTGATTATAATCTCAAATTCTGTTCTTTGCAAGATTAATTATAACCTCAAATCTTTGTCAAACTTTAAGAGGAGAGAATTTAATTTAAGGATTTTTATACTAATTTAGGATACATTAGAAATTTACGTTTTTATGGTACATTAGCAAGCCAGCAAGTGCAGTCTAAGGATAAAGGAACAAATATCAAAAAAAAAAACTGTTAACTCCTGGTTACAGTTAGAATTTCCTAAGTAATCGCTACGAAGATGCTGGCTTCCAAAAGCTATACAAAATGGGATCTAATTTTTTTTTTTCTTTTTAATAAAATCTACTTTGCAAGTTCGAGCATCAGCTAAAACGTACCAAATGCGTCTCCAATATTACTGTAATTAATATTCATAAAATATTATCAGTAATTAAGGAAAAGTGCTGCCTTAATATGTTTTCTAAATTGGACAATAACTTAGAAAAATTTGTCAAATCACGTAAAAATATAATTTGAAATTTATACGAAATAAATATGATACAATTAGTGTACCTAGTAGATCATGCCCTTTCTCTCCCACTTTCTTTATTTTGTTTCTTTATCATGTCATCAATTATTGTGAATGTCCTGCGACTAGTTATGTGGATATTAAACATCTCTACCTAAGATGGATGTAACTTCTTCCTTCTTTTCTATACATATATAGTTACTATACCTAGTAGATCATTCTCTTTCTTTCCCTTTCTCTATATGTTTTCTTTACCGTGTCATTAATTATTGTGAATAGTCTGCAACTAGCTATGTGGATATTAAACGCCTCAACCCAAGTTAGATGTAACTTCTTCCTTCTTCCCTATACAGATACAGTAGATCATCCTCTTTCTCACCCATTTTCTCTATCTTATTTCTTTATCGTGTCATCAATTATTGTGAATGTCCTGCAACTAGTTATGTGGATATTAAACATCTCAACCTAACCTGCATGCAACTTCTTCCTTCTTTCCTATACAGATACAGTTACTATATCTAGTAAATCATTCTCTTTCGCTCCCATTTTCTCTATCTACTTCCTTTATCGTGTCATCAATTACAGTGAATGCCATGCAACTTGCTATTTGGATATTAAACGTCTCAACCTAAGTTGGATGTAACTGCTTCCTTCTTTCGTATACAGATCCAGTAGATCATTCTCTTTCTCTCCCACTTTTTCTATCTCTTTCCTTTATCGTGTCATCAGTTATTGTGAATACCCTGCAACTAGCTATGTGAATATTAAACACCTCAGCTTAAGCTGGATGTAAGTTCTTCCCTTTCGCTGCATCTGCATCTGCCTCATAATTTTTGCCTTAACTTGGATGGATGTAATGTTTTCCAAGAGTTATTTGATATGAATCTCATAACTAGTGTTGTGTTTAATATTTTTGACACAAATGCTTGCTGGCATAATATCAAAATATTTAAAATAAAGTACACTATTAATGAGAAATTTTCACTTTTCATTGAGATGTTTTAAAAAAAGAATGGAACGACACAAAACCTAAAGAAAGCCAAAAAAGAGAAAAGAAAAAAAACACAAAACACCTGCATGATCTTTGCGGTCAATTAAGTGATTTCAAAAGATATACATTCATTGAATTCTTAAGAAATTAAGAAAAAGAAAGAAAAAAAAAACGGAAAATTAATTTAAAATAAAATTATTTTTATGTAGAAAACAGATTTTTCTTAATCATCGTTTTTCAGAAAATGTAACGAAGAAAATGTTCAAATTGTAAATGATTTTTATTTCATATATTTACTTAGATTTGGTGAGCTTTTTCTTAATGCCAGGAATCATTAAGAAGTTTATTTTATTTATATTTTTTAATCAGAAAATTATTTTGAATAAGAAATAATCTTCTATTTCCGGGGAACGACGACTATCGTTTGCTGAAAAATAGTCCAGAGTGCAGGGTGCAGTTTGAATATTCATGACTGACTGATACTCAATAGCAAGGGTGTGAAGATAAATTCGAATTTAATTAGCAAAGACATATACCATTAACATTAACAGAGCTCTCTGTAAAAGTATTAACATAACTCTGTAAACCAAGAAGCGTCAAGCTATATTTGGATTTGAAAGCCCACTCCGTCCAAATTAAGATACCTAGGAAAGTTTTGTAAACGTCGTATGAATCTATATGGAACAACCTTTAAAATAATACATCATATCAACCCGCTATTTTAATGAATAACTCTCAATAAATGCTTGAATATCGATATATCAACGGTAGACGACCAAACAAAATTACCCATATTAGAGCCTTTAGTGCGGCCAAACTAGAAAATTCCAACGTTATTCACATACATCACCTGAATGTGTATGAAAATACCTTTCAAATAAGCTATGTGAATTCAAATTCGGCTTTCCAGAAGTATTTTTAATAATTTTTTGAAATTTGGTACCACAACATAACCCTACTATGGAAAAATAGTTAAGTTTGAGACTCTAGTGCGGCCAAACTAGAAAATTCCAACGTTATTCACATACATCACCTGAATGTGTATGAAAATACCTTTCAAATAAGCTATGTGAATTCAAATTCGGCTTTCCAGAAGTATTTTTAATAATTTTTTGAAATTTGGTACCACAACATAACCCTACTATGGAAAAATAGTCTTAAAGTCTTAAATTAAAGCTTTATGAATTAGAAAATATTCTATTCTCTCTTTAAATACTGGTCTTGATATACTTATATATTGAAAATTCGAACAGTTGTCTCCATAAGAAAATAAAAAAATAAGAGACACTTCAGTCAAAGAGCTTTAAACTGCTGCGATCAATTCTATCATCTTAATCTAATGTAACGGTGGTAATGGTGGTTGTTGTAGAAAGCTTCCTTCTTCCTAAAACGATAGTTACTAGTAAATACGAAAGATAAGGGAGAAGCTTCCAGTAATTTGTAGGGTTTAGTTACTGATCAGCTCTTGCTATCGCTAAAATCATTATGTGCTTACGAATCTAATGTTGATATTTAATCTTTTGATCGCGTAATATATAAGGTTCGGTTAAGATGAATGTAATTTTTGAAAATTTATGTTCATTATATTTAATTATATTCTTTATAAAATTTTCTCCTAATAAAACTCGTTATCGTTTTAGTATCTAATCTCAACGGTTCTAATCATAGCCGCAAAAATTAATCAAGGTGAATGTGATTTAGGGTACTTGATATCATAAAGCAGTTTTCAATGTTTATTACATTTTTATTTCTTTAGTTCATAGTTGTTATCGATAGTGGATGAGAAGGGAGAGAAGGAAGGATTTCTTAAAGTATATTCATGGGAGAGATTAAAATAACCTGGACCGTTCAGGCTATAATAAAAAAAAAGGGAATAAATAAACAGCAGTTTCAAATAAATAACTAGATACCTTACAAATACTATGGAAGAAAAAGCCATGCTTCTTCTAAGAATTGAGATTTTCAAGACCCTACCCTTTAATATTTACTGCTAAACAATGACAGAGGGAGTAGTTACGTTTCTTTTATATTTAGTTTAAAAAAAAAAAAAAGAAGGAAACATTCAACGGGTACGAGTAAATATATTGAAGGCTACGTGATATCAGCCAGACATCAGGATATCTAGATAGACCTTGCAATGATCAAGAGGAAAACTGTCGTGCTGTCAAGCCAAGTTATGATATTTCTACCATGTAGACCATAAAGCAAACAAATTTTTTTGCTCATAACTATTCGCAGCTTCTCCATGTTCGCTCGCCTCATTGGGAAGGGATCAGGGTCAAAAGATCTTTCCATATGAATCTTTACTTTACTATACCATTTTTTTTTTTATTCACAAAAATTTGGATGCTATTAAGATTTTAGATCGTAGCTTCATAACTTTTGGTCTCGGGAAGAGAAAATTTTTCACTATTATTAAATTATCCATCAAAAATTATTCGCCACAAACCGCATTTACATACAATTAATGTATTTATTTGTAACGAAAGCTTCATAGCTTCTACGTATTGACTAGGTTCTTATAATAAATATTTGGAAAAAGTATTACATTAAACACATATATTCACTTTAATCACTTTAATATCGTTCGACTGACTCTGGTCTATTATTAGATAAATCCATCTCAGAAACGGACGGTGATTTTTTACTATCGTTCAATTCTCTACCGTTTTGTGTAGGTGTTACCGGTTTTACATTTTCGATTTTATTTTTTTGACTCAATATACCCGGTATTGGAATTTCCATAGTATCCGAATTATTATAACGCATGTAACCATAACCACCGAAACCAAGTATTGAAAGTATAATCAATGTGTAGCGAAAAGCATTTGTTAGTTTTTTACCACTACGAGAAAGAGAAATGAAAACAAAATAATTAAATTAATTAAACTTACAATTAAAATGACATACGAAAGGAAAGGAAAGGAAAGGAAAGAAAAGAGAAAGAACTCACAGAAAAATTGTATGCTTCAACATATTCGTGTAGGTTTTATTTAAAGCTACACCTTCTTCAACCCAAAACAATGGTAAAAGCACACGAGGTAGATGTGCAAGGCTCTCGATAGCCTCGACTGGTTCTAAATCCATATTGAATTGTAAACGTTTTCCGGCTTTAAAAGGAGTTCCCGTAAGCTAAAAAAAAAAAAAAAAAAAATAATGTTTCCTTTCATTATTCAATAGTCTTAAGTAATAAGTCTTAAATAGAAATTCAAACCAATTCGAAGAAGATGTAAATGGCATGATCATGTTCGTTGGGACTTAGACCGTTTACACCTTCCAATAATTTTGGATCTGCAGAATAAAAATGCGGCAGAGAAGCTATTAAAGGACCACCCAAACATGCTTGTAAATCCATAGTGCCTTTTGGGGGACAACTATCCGGATCGTCAGGATCATTACAAAAACAATGATAATCAGGTTCATTCTGAAAGTTTTATATAAAAAGCAGAAAAATCATAAGAGTCTCTTTGCAAAAACTAAAAAAAAAAACTAAAAAAAAAAAAAAAAAAGAGAATATCCACCACTCACGATATACATATCTAAAACAAAAATCAGTACACGTCACTTCCCTGGACTCAGTAAATTTTGATAAATTATACGCTATAGTTGTATAATGAAACTTTTATTATCATTGAATCGAATAAAAATAACGTATCGCTCAATAAGTTCATCAGATATAACATACAGATGTCACCACTACTAATGAATCCCTTTGGTTTTTAGATAGTACTGATCTTCAAAAGAATCGAATCAAAATTTCATGTCATTCCGGTCATTAAATGTACAAATTACAATTGTTTTAATGATAGTGCTTCTGTAAATTTTCAAAATAAATTTGGAAAATCTGAATGTTGATAGAAAAAATTCCTTCGATTTTGATGGGAAAAAATAGCATTTAAACTAAGAATCGGCTAAGAAAGTGTCTTGGCAACTCTTCTCCACTGAGAATAGCAATTTCTCAATTTTTCGATTATAAACGAAATAGATGGCGCTGAACGTTCTGGTCACCTGGATTTGGCTATTATTCTCGAGAACATAAAAAAAGTTCACTTCAATGATATGATAAGGCAGAATAGATAGTATTTCCCATGAACATTTGCGCTTGAAAGAGCATCGCGCCTACTCATTTTTGATAACAATGCGTTGATGATACAGCGCGCTATTTGGAGCAGCTTAACCGATATAAAATGGGTTTTTTCTAATGATGGATATAGTACTATACTCCAGAGTCAACTTGGCAGTCAAACGAGTGGACAATAATCGGTCCGGAAAGTGACCAAAGTGACCAAAAACACAAAAGTCGACCGTAGAGATCGTACAATTTTCATTATTTACCTTAAAAAGGCGGAAAGGATCAATAGTATACAACAGCACATTTAGCAGTATATAACAGTAAATGCCATCAAGGTAATGCACCGTGTCACAAATCGATCATAACAAAATGATAGAAAAAATGAGTGATTCTATGAATTTGTTGATCCACTTGTTAGATATGTAATATTGCCTTTAGAGAATTCAGTTAAATGCTTAGAAGAATGATCTTAGTATAGTAAGTAAAATATAGATCGAAACAAAGTTGAGTCCAAAACTAATCGTAACCTAATAAACTACACGAGAGATGTAAGTAAAAAATATTTCTGAGTCTAAAACTAATGGTAAACTAATGAACTAAACAGGAGTGAGGTAAGCAAAAATGCTGTTCAATCTAAAACTAGTAGTAACCTAATAAACTAAACAAGAGAAGATGTAAGCAAAAAACACTGTTGTACCTAAAATAAATAGTAACCTAATAAGCCAAAGGAGATTGATAAGGAAAAAATACTGCTGAGTCTAAAACTAGTAGTAACCTAATAAACTACACAAGAGAAGATGTAAGCAAAAAACACTGTTGTGCCTAAAATAAATAGTAAACTAATAAGTCAAACGAGATTTATAAGCAAAAAATACTGCTGAGTCTAAAACTAGTAGTAACCTGATAAACTACACGAGAAATGTAAGCAAAAATGCTGTTGAGTTGAAATTTCCAAAAAATCGGATAATAAGAGCGCACCACAACAACCCGAGGTTCTAATAAATTTTCGTTGAAATCTAATATTAAATTGAACTGAACTAACTGAAAATACTATTAACTTAAAGCATTGAATTGATGAATTGAATTCTTATTTTTAGTGGAACTTCGCAAATTCTTATTTGCAAGTGATGGATAAACATTTTGAAATTGTTTTAAATACCTTTAAATCTCCCAAGTCCGTGGTAAAATGACTGGCCGGCATACCTGCATACGACTCTTTATGAGTATAAAAAGTACCTAAGGAACGGCATAATTCTGGTGAAAAAGCCCATAAGCCTTGTTCCTTTTTTAAAAACGGTGGAAACACTGTACCATCGGTGCCGACAATTTCATTGCAATTATCTCCGGGCCAAACATCTAATTCGGGTTCATCGTCAAAAAGTATTACTTTCCCCATTTTATGAATATTTTTAACTCCTCGACAAGCCCTATAATGACCCGCATCTGAATGATTGGCCTTTGAAATAAATTAATTTGTAAAAAAAAAAAAAAAAACTACCTTTAATTATGAATTGTTTTTTTGACACTTACTGTTCCCAATAATGAGAATGAAAAATGTGTTGCATTCACTTGGACAGCTTGTTTCACTTCACCAGTATAAAATGCTGAACAGACAGCTTTCGATTCGAATTCTTCCGATGAACAATCTATTGTGAAGCCACGAAAAAACATATCCATAAAGGGTAACGTGAAAACGGGTTCCACTTTAGTGAATATGTGTTTGAGACCTTTCACAACTAAGTCCATCATAGCTGCACGTTCACGTTGTACCATAATTGCTGCGCCCTAAACAAACGAAACATTCATTAGTCGTTAAAATAGTGAAATTATCTTTAATAATCGTGTTAACATTGCCGTTGAATTATTTATAAACTAAAATTTTAAATTAAGTTATAAAGTTATTAAGTCATTACAAAATTCTTCAGTGCACATTTAAAAGTGCAGTCAAGGAATCATTTACAAACATATGCTTCGCTTTTAACATTTGAGAATTTAAACAAATTTTTATATAAAAACTAAGTTCCAACTTAATGTTTGGACGGACAGTATTTAGATACTATTTATAATGAATTGACTTATCACTCAAGGAATATTCACTATAACGTATAATTATGATGATGATCGTAAACGAGAATGTAATGTGAAAAGAGGGACAACGTGCGGCCGCAGTTTGAAAATTGTGCGATCGATCGGTAGAAGTGTAACACGTATTCACTACAGCTATGGGCTCTACCCACAAATCGTAATTAATCTATGTTCCATCGCCTCGTATGTCAACTTGATAGACGCACGTCTTATCTACACTAGAACGTGGAGCAATCATAGACTTTTCTCTAAGAGTGGACAGATAGATAAATATGATAAGCGATGAGCAACATGGCATGCATTGTACGATTTTCTTCTTAATATTTCAGAAATTTTGAAAGCTGCCATTAAGAAGGCGAATTTCGGATCTGTTCGATAGTGATTAGTAACCGACAAATTGACCAATGAATTTGTGCTCACGGCTACTTCACGACAGGAAATCACATAAAATCTCTAATCATCGATTCGTTTCTGTTTTTTTCTCTCTCGTACTCCATTATTTCGTATTAACTTTGCTCTCCTGTTTATTTTTTGACGGAGATATTGCAGAAAAACCTTAATGAGGTGAAAATAATTGTTTAATCCAAATGGTTTACGCGATTAAAGGAATTTTTTTCTTTGGAAAACTATTCTTTTTGTACACCCATTCGAGACGGTGAAATTTTTTTAAAGTTCAAAAATGATTTATTTTCTTTATTCTTAATACTCCTGGCTTCAGCCCATCCATGTTAGGGATTCAATGGAAATCAAGGACAAATTTTATGTTTCTATACTTTCAAGATACTTTTTACATCGAACTATCTACAGGGGATAGACAAAATAATATGAACATCTGAGTTTATAAAGGTTTTCGTAATTACAGCATTTTCATGAATGTTAGTTTTGTGGAGTCCCTGGCATATCTTTTTTGTGTCGAAACATACTGTAATGAAGTGAGTGTCGAGTTCTGCTATCACTTTTGCCGTGGCATTTTCATATTGTTTATCTGGTCAGAATTCTGGTACAATATTCTATAGTATTCATATTATTTTGTCTATCCATCGTCTCTGGTTCTCTGGTTCATCGTAATGGTTCAAAAATTAATTTGATTTCAATTCTTCCTTTTCTCGCCGTCTCACTACTTATGAAATTTTGAAGCAAACTTGTAAGTAGTAATTGCCACAGCAAAGTTAAGTAACTATTTTTCATTGTCTTTTCATAATTCGAATTAAGTTCAAACTTCACCAATAATATCAAACATCGCGATCCAAGCTGATAAAAAGTTCATCCAATTGACCAGGTTCACGAGAAAACTTTAAATATTCATTAGCTATCGACTGATAGACATGACTTATATTTCCTTTCTTGACTGTCACCATCCGTAGATCAACTTTGGAGAGAAGATTGGTCTGCGCGTTAACTTTAGATTTAAATCAGGTGTTCACATGAAACTTGTCTCAATTCATACTTAAATATTTTCCAAGACCATTTAAGAAAATTATCTTAAAGTTGTTTAACAGGCCTAGCTGGCAAGCCCATAATAATTAAATATCTCCTCGTAGATATTGGAAAGTTTCAACAGGTTCAAGAGTTCAGTAAAATGCAATAAGTGAAACAAACTCGCTTATAAAAGTGAAGTTCCGGGAGGGATATTCCAAATACTTGAACTTTTATTTTACTTTTTAAAATGAATTATGTTTTCTTCCTATTGCCTTCCTCTGGTATCTGGTTTGTTAATCCGATTGTGTCGCTCAGAGATAAGTCCCATAATGTGTAAGTTTCATAACGTATATGTTTAACTAAATGGCGAAGTTTCATCTGGCTAGTTCAAGATTCGCGAAATTTTTTTTTTTTTTTTTTTTTTTTTTTTTTTTTTTTTTTTAAATCGATATATTTACGAAATCTTACCACTATTAAGGGATGCATAACAGTCAGCATTTCTTCGCCAGTTAAAGGTGCAGATTTTTCCTTATTAAATATATACGTATTACGCATATGATAATCAACTGTATCTTCAACTGGGTCATCAATTAAATCATATTTTGATTTCCATTCGCTGAAAACATTAGAAAAAAAATTCGATATATTTTCCAAATTTTTACTTCCTAAAAAGATAGAGAGAGAGAGAGAGCAAGAGCAAGAGATAGAAAAAAGGAAAACCTACTCAAAAACAAATGGTCCCACTTCTTGTAAATTCGGTTTTCCTCCACGAACTAATTCATCCGCATTTGTTATATTAAAAACATAAATATAAAAATGTAACGGAAACGGAGTATTAGACCATAATTCGCGTACATCGGTACCGGGACTTAAATTTATCATTTTTTTCATCGCAAATTTCATCACTTTCGGTATTACTAAGAAACCAACCGTAATCGAAACCGAAAATGCAATGGCGGCCTTTTTTAACAAAGTTTCACGATTAAGATGCATTTTCGTTGTTCGTTTTTCCCGTTTACGAGATAAATCTTGAAAATATTCAAAAAATTTGCGATTTTTTAAAAATAACGAAAATAGAAAAAAAAAAAAATTTAATTTTGAACAAAAAATTTTGTTAATGAATAAATGTTTTTTTTTTTTTTTTTAAATTGAATTTTTATTTAATAAATGTTTCGCGTTTCAATTAAGATCTTTCGTGTAAGACGTTTACATTTGGACGAATACTAACTAACTAACTAAGTAACTAACTAAAATTTCCCTTTAATGTACACGATGATGTTCAAACGTGCGAATAAAATAATTTCATGCAAAATGTTTATTAAAAAAAAAAAAATATTAAAAAAAAAAAGAATAAAAAATTCAAACGTTTATTATCTGAGAAAAAAAATGATTATTAACATTAGTCCTTCATGTATACAATATTGTCAAAAAAGTATAGGGAAATTGATAACTCAAAAAAAAAAAACTCCCTATAATCGCGTATTGTATAAAAAAACTAAGAAGCGTATGCTTCTCTGACACCCGCATTTGCTATTAGTGCTATAGACCAGTTTATTTGGAAATATTGTTTCATAAGATAAATAATCAAATAAAATTTTCAATATAAAAAAGGCGATAATACGGGAAAAAATTTTCATGTTTCTAGAAAATAAAATCTGGGTATAAAGTATTCAAGAAGTCACCGGGAAAATTTAAAGACTTTAGATCGATTATTTTTATTACATAATGAGGACGATATTAAAAAAAAAAAAAAACAAATGCAAAAATATCGCTTTCTAAGCTTGAGACAGGGATGTGTAGAATTAGTTGGCGGGTTAGATCTGAACCATGATTCGGCTCGTCTTTATCCGAAGGAGATACGATTTTTTTAGGCTTGGGGAAGATAGAGCAGGATGATGAAATATATCATGAGCTCATTCTTTCATAGTACTTGGTTGATGAGTTAGATCTGAACTGTGATTCGGCTCATCTTGTTCGGAAGGGGATAAAACTTTTCTAAGCCTGGGGAATAAAGGAGTAGAATGCTGAAATGTCTCATAAATCTTTTTTGCGACACTTACCTGACGAGTTGTATCTGAAAGATGTTGCGGCTCATCTTGTTCTGAAGGGAATACAATTTTCTTTAAGCTTGGGGGAAACAAAGCAGAATGCTAAGATACATCATAAGTTCTTTTAAGGCACTTCCTTGACAGGTTATATCTGAACTGTGATTCGGCTCGTTTTGTTTGCGAAGAAGATATAACTTTTTTTAAACTTGGGGGAGATAGAGTAGGATGTGGAAATGTTTCATATCTCTTTTCGAGACATTTACCTGACGGGTTATATCTGAAACGTGTTGCGGCTCGTCTTGTTTCGAAGGAGATATAACTTTTTTAAGCCTGGTGAAAATAGAGTGGAATGCTGAAATATATCATGAGTTCTTTCATAGCACTTGCTTGACATGTTATATCTGAACCGTAATTCGGCTCGTCTTGTTCGGAAGGAGATACAATTTTTTTAAGCCTGAGGAATACAGAGTAAGGTGCTGAAATGTCTCATAATTCCTTTAGCGACGCTTACCTGACGTGTTGTATCTGAAACGTGTTGCGGCTCGTCTTGTTCCGAAAGAGATAAGATTTTTCTTAAGCCTGGAGAAGATAGAATAGGATACTGAAATATATCAAGAGTTCTTTCACGGCACTTGGTTATTGGGTTATATCTAAAACCTGATTCAACTCATTTACCTAAAACCTGATTCAACTCATTTACCTAAAACCTGATTCGACTCATTTTGCTTCGAAGACGACTTTAAGCATGAGGAAAGACATAAGCTCTGAAAGGTTCTTTTCCTTTCTTTTCCTTTCTTTTCTTTTCTTTTCTTTTCTTTTCCTTTCTTTTCCTTTCCTTTCTTTTCTTTTCTTTTCCTTTCTTNTCCTTTCTTTTCTTTTCTTTTCCTTTCTTTTCCTTTCTTTTCTTTTCTTTTCCTTTCTTTTACTCTCTTTTCCTTTCTTTTCCTTTCCTTTCTTTTCTCTGAAGTTAAAGTCTCCATTTTGCACATACATTTTCAAATTAAATGCAACCATCAGAAAAACATCGCAAAGCAGCACCAAAGTGGATCTAAAGAATATGTCTCATTGACCGTTTTAATTGAGTTGAGACATAACAAGGAACAAATGTTTTTCTCTCATATTGATCGGAATGACTAATCAATAAATGTGTTTAATTGTTGTCCACGTTACTATTTTGACAGGAGGGCCATATAGGTTGACATATCTACACGCGCTTACACACACACACACACACACACAAATTTATATAAACTTTTTCCAATTTTCGATGCCTTGAAATGTCTTTCAATGCGTTTGCATGCAACATGTATATGCAGCGCAGTGCAGCAATTATATAATACCTGCCCGTTTCGTTGCATTGTCTTAGTTAGCTATCATAGCCCGCCCTTACAATCAAAGCTTTTTTTTATTTGTTTTCCAATACAATTGTTGTTATGCTTCATTGACGTAGGCGTTACTTTATATTATTTTCTTTTGAAATTGTTTTAGTTTTTTGCTACAAAATTTTCTCTCTATAATTATTTCCAAAAATTTTTCGCAAGTGTTTTTTCATTGGGAAAAAAAAAAAAATTACATAAAAAGTTAACACCAATTACCAGGAAATTATTTAAAATGATTTAGCGAAAAAATAATTTCATTTTGAAGGTCTCTTCTTTCTCGCTTTTGTGATCGACTTTTGACACGGTACAATGCCTAGATAAAGGGTCGTCTTCTTTTTTTTTTGTCACTGTTTTATCATTCATTCACGCGGACTATGTAATGTTCACTATTAATTCTTTGTGTTTTCACAAAGAATCGATGAATATTATACCACGCACTTCTCAAAATATGGACTCCATAGGTTACCCAACCTATGCTTGCCTTGCTTATTGGGTCGCTTTGAACGGCTTTCGCTGATTGTTGTCCACTCGGCTGACAACCGAATTAACTCTGCAGAGCAGTAATGAATCCGTGTGCGTCATTCATTGTCATAGCTATCACATGGAAAAATACTAATTTTGTTTCGTCTAAATAATTTCAAACAGAACTCTGAATCATCAACAGATTATTGGTTAAACGCGGTACACATTTCGAAGAGAGCTTTGTCATCGACAAATGTTCGTGAAAAATAATAAATACCTGTGCCTTCTTCTTCTGTGTTATCATAAAATCTCTCTCTCTCAATTATCTCATTCAATTTCATTTTTCGGTTTTCGAAAACGATTTTCTGAATTTATTTTATGTTCTTCAGAAAAACTATCGAATTTGAGTGGGATCAAAGCGATTAGCATTATTACTGTCGCGCGGTAGGATCTAATTTAAAGTCAAGTCAAGTCAAGAAACCAACGACAAATTTTTGTTTTAAATGGAAAAGAATTTCCAAAACGTTTTTCTAGTCGATCGACCGTGGTTTGAATGCACTATTCTTTCCCATTAAAAAGCTATACTTTGTCAATACAAGAAGTTCAGATTTTTCAATTGTTTTTTTAAAAATTATAAAAGTAGCTAGCTTCCCCAAATGAAATGTAATTCATAAATTAATGATCGGAATGTCATAAAATTTTTACAATTTTCGTTTCAAAAATGCCAAGCATTCAAAAATCATATCGATTCATCCATCAATGGTTGCGTCTTCTATATATCATCTTATGAACTTATTTAGAGTGAAATGTTAGATTACTTTATTGAAAAACTTAAAGATCCTATTAAATCCTAAGCATCACAATTATAGTACTGTACTGTAAAGAATTGATCAAATTTTGAGTTTGACTTCTGCTGCATATAGCCAAAGCATGAATTTGGTTCATATAAATAATTAAACTTCAAATTTAGTTCATCTCATACAAGTAATCATAAGCTTCAACTTTGGCTAATATAATTTATAATATAATATATAATAATCAAAATGCGGATCATTTTGTTTTGAAGATCGATTCTATAATAATTTAAAAAAACCATACGGATTCGCAATAGTAGCGACATCTATATATCATCATCATATGAACTTATTATAGTGATTTCAGATTATTTCAGATTGTAATTGATTGGAAACTCGAGTTAGTATTCATTTCTTTCAAGTCATAAACAATTCAAGAGGGTTCATGTCACTGGATCGTGAAAGAAAATGAACAAATTCACTTAGAGAGCTGTAAGATGATTTTCATAAATATTGTAGTCTACTCAGAAGTATTTCTGCTTATGCTTTTTCTAAATTTTAATAACCTATGGACAATGGAAACAATAATTATTGGTCGCTTAGCGAATAAAATCAAGAAAGATGATAGAAAGTTACTTAAAGAAAACCCATAATTCCCTTAAAAATTCTTCTCTATGGAAATATTTCTTTTCCTAATCGTGTTATTATCATTTAATAATAATAATAATAATAGCAAAGTTGTCATTGTTACTATTAGCGTAGACGAAGGTGTTTGCAACGTTTTCAATATTTCTAGAAATATTTAAAGTGTAATTATTTGAAAATTATTTGTTTTGTTTGCTTCTCCTCCTGCGTATATAATTAGCTATAATATAACCGTATAGGCCTGTCTGCTATGCAAACGATTCTTTGCTATAAAATTTATCGCATCTTTGTCAAATCCTATTCTATCCTTTTGATTATATATTTTGTAATATCTTTTATCGAAAATAATTCTCCTTAATATATATATATATAGTTTAAGTTTAAAAAAGAAATCAATTCAAATTTAAAAATCCTGTATCCAATCAATGTATACCTAAAAGGAACTCAGAAATGTGTTTTACTAAATCCTTTTTAAAAGTTATAAAATAACAGAAAAATAATTGTATGGAATTTATAGCAGGTGTCAAATTATTTTATAAATTTTTATAGATTTGTAGAAGTTTTTCAAGACTAATTACGAATTTAACCTTGAAATTTACTTTTGCAAAGGTCTTTGGTTACTTTATTGAAATGAATTAAAGAATGAAAGATAGAAAGATAGAAAGATAGAAAGGGAAACTTTTTGTTTATTGAAACAGTTATACTTAATTAGAATTAGTTATATCCTGACTCTGTAATAGGATGGAACTACATAGAGTATTAAAATATCATACTAGGAAAGTTGTGTAAATTTGAAAAGGGTGTTGTGAAGCTATATGTAAATATAACTAGCAAAGTTACAAACCAAAACTGTGAATAGAGAGATCCGTTAAGCGATTAATTGAACTCTATTTAAATACAGAGCCATTATTCATTCCTATTTAAATATATAACAGGCACCTTGCGAACCCATTACTCTGTTATGAGTAAAAATGAAGGGTGTGAAGATAAATTCGAATTTAACTAGCAAAGACATATACCATTAACATTAACAGAGCTCTGTAAAAGCATTAACATAGCTCTGTAAAGCAATAAGCGTCAAGCTATATTTGGATTTGGAAGCCCACTCCGTCCAAATTAAGATACCTAGGATAGTTTTGTAAACGTCATATGAATCTATATGGAACAACCTTTAAAATAATAT
>KK351052.1:528398-560784 GCA_000671755.1 Glossina brevipalpis | reverse complement strand
TTTTTTTTTTTTTGTTTTTACAACACATTTAGGAACAAGATGCTAAATTACCCGCATCTAGGCCATCTAGTGCTCCCGCAGAGCCCAATGCCAAAGCAGCCCGCAAAGCAAATAAAAAAATGAAAGAGGAAGCGAGGTAAAAATTGTTTATACGCATATAATTTTAGAAATATTTATTTTTGTTTTTTTAATACTTATACATACATGCATATAATATATACCTAACAATTATCCAATTAGACGCCAAGAGAAAGAGCAAAGTCGACGAGAAAAGGAGGCTCGTAAAATTGAACGTGAAACAGCGCGTCGTTTGGAACGTGAAGCTGCTAAATTAGAAAAATTAAATCGAAATGCAGAAAAAATCTCACGTAGTACGGAACGTGTAGCAGCCTCATCGCGTTCTGGTTCGCTAGAGAGGCGTCGCAGTGGTGAAGATTCCCCAGTACTTAATCAATCTACCGTGCATGGTATCGCTAGTCCAAATCGTAGACCTACTATTTTTGATGTATTTCGACCGTCCAAACGGCAAAAGGAAAAACTCTTACTTGATCCTTTGTCGGCAGCTGCAACGGCAGCGGGGACAGGTAATGAAACTGGTAGTGCAAGTAGTACACATTCGGGTAGTGGAGGCACCGGCGGTGGCGGTGGCGGTGTTATGAATTCTATGAAAGTAGCTTTACAAAATTCCGGCCTTATTGGTGGAGGTCATCATCATCATCATCATCATCATCAGCATCAGCAGCATAAACAACATCCTGCCGTTACGATAACCGCAGCCGAAGGAACTTCTGTGAAAAGCAAGTACAAAGATGGTTCAGCTCATCCCCATCAAGGCAGTGATGCTCAAGTAATTTTTAAAATTTATAAAATTAAAATTAGAAATTTTCTTATTTAATTTATTCACATTTTTTTTTACACTCTAGTATTATCATACAGTTACCGCTGTACGACGTGCCGATGCAACACGTTCACCTATGACCAAAGTAATGGATTTATTTCGTCATCGTTCAAATTCTGCCGCTTCCGAAGCAGATAAACGTAAAGCGGTATGTATTGTAAAATTATCTTTGATTTTTTTTTTCTTTCAAGTGGTTTGTGTATTTGCTAAACAAATGGCAATGCTTTTCATAGCGGCTACGTAAACTAATGAAACTATTGTCTACTAGATGATGTTGATTATTTTTCAACAGAATTTCTTAAACTTGTTTCATGAGTTTAAATTAAAGAAGAAAACTTTCAATTTTGTATTAATGAGTTGTTATTTGCTATTAAGAAAATAGAAGATAAAAAAAAATAGTGAAGTAATTGTTTTAATTTTTTTTTTTTTTTTTTTATTGCCGATAACAATCTTTAATTGTTTTATTCAATAGTAAATAACTTTCGTAACGCATTTTCGTCGTTTACAATTCGATACCTCAGTGAACAGTTTTAGTTCGACGATCAGGATCTTTTCTTTTATACTACTGATTGATTGACAAATCATGGAGTTCGTTAATTTCTTTTTTGATTCGGAAATTCCAAAGGAACTCTTTCTTAAGAATCAATCTATTTAAATGTTGCCAGGACACATTAACTTCATGTCTCCGGGACGTCCATTTTCCTGATAGAATTATTATTGATAGTGTTGAAATCGTTTTCTACATTGCTTCAACATTCAAAAAAAAAATCATAAAATATTAGAGTTCATGGAATATCCATCACCTATCGTCATTACCATGAGAGAGTTCAATTTGGATTTCTTCCAAAGGGCTCTAACTCTTAACCTGATGTAAACTTAGCAAATTCGTCTATCGAAACGTTTGTAACTTGACCTCTCGTCTATTTCTCTATAACTCTTACATTCTTAAAAAAAAACTTAAACTTGGTACTTATAGTCTGTGATGGAAGCCATAAATCAAAATTAAAAAAAAAAAAAAAAAAAAAAAAAAACCTAATTTTAAAATTAATTAAAGTTCTAAATACGGCCACTTAAGGCCTCTACGCGAAAATGATTCCAATCGTTTAAATAATACTCTTAGGGTCAACAAGAAAAGTTTATTGGGAGCAAATTTCATTACGATTATTGATCTGTAATCGTAATTTAATTATGATTAATCTATGATCGTAATTTATAGGGAATACTCGATCGGTAAAGGCATAACACTTACCGATTAGGCGTATATCTTTTATCTGCGGCAACTCCCCTTACTTATATCTCCCCATACTTATTTCTGATCTTCACCACCACATCACACGTATAGTCGTAAAATCTTAGTTTCTTGTTTATCTTAATCAAAATGTTTTAAGAAATCCCCCCCCACAATACACCTTTATTATTACGGCTTTGATTTGAATTTTCCCCTTTTTCTTCATTTAATTGATAATCTCCGGACACTATCCCTATTAATATTAGATTATCGAATAATGAATAGATGGGCAATAAAAATGCATTCAGTTTTATTATGAGGGCATTAGAAATTTTTCATTTAAAACTGGTTATGACCAAAATCTCATAAATAAAACGGAGTAGAGTATTAATATAATATATATTTGAAAAGTAGGTGCCAACGATAAGAAATCTTTTCGTTAGGTAATAATTAAAAAAACCTAATATAATCTATAGAAATAATATATAAACATTTCTGTGACTACATTTCTAAACATGCGTTATTAGTTCTTATCAAGAAGCAATATTAGCGAGTTGTTTGGCTAAAAACAAAAAAAAAAACAAAAAAAAGAAAAGAAAATAAAATAAAATTTTTCTACGTTGTATTGATTTTTGTATTGTTATCAATTTTTTAAAATTTTGTCCAAAACATTGTTATCAAACAGGCTACTATGAGTACATCACATGCACACTTGCTTCCCTAATTTTTATTAAAGATTATCAGAGATAGTCTATGAATTCTCGCTGAGAGCAAAAAAAAAAAAAAAAAAAAAACAAAAAATAGAAAACGATTCAATCGATCCCGCTATCTTTTACGTAGCAAAGCTTCCTTTTTCTCTTTCTATTCAATACTATTATTATAGTGTTGCACACTGTGACGTATGAGCAATATTTACATTTTAATACACAAATATTTGAGAAAATCTCTGTTCTTTGACTTTTTTTTTTCTCCTTACTAATGAAATTTTTTTATTATCTCTCTTTCCTCCTTTCTCTTTCCTGCTTTCTCTTCCCTCGTTCTCTCTCTCGCACTTTCCTGATAAGTTTTTATATATGCGAAGCAATAAATTTAACCAGACAACCTGTGCCTGTATGTCTGAATTGTTTGTTTGCCTAACTGTCCAGTTTGTTGTTGCTGCAATACTTGTTATTGTTGTTATTTTTCATTTAGAGCTAATTCCAGCTGTTGCTCTATTTTGGTTAGCGTACAACTAACAAGTTTAGTCCAATTGTATTCATATATTGACTGAGATGGTTCGCTTTTTTTTTATTTTTTTTTTTTTTATTTTCATTATTAATAATTATTAACTTCGATGTTATTATTTATGAGTTATAAAACGATTTTTGTTTATTCGGGCTTTAACGCGTTTGTAATACAAAAACTGTGTGTTGAAAAAATTGTCATTAATGATGTGAAACGAATCATTAAGATAAAAAATTTTATATAAACGAAAAAAAAAAAAAAAAAAAAAAAAATCCATTTCTAAAACAGTGTCGTCTGAAGTTCCTATTATCAGTAGTAAAATCTAAGCTTTTTGTGTATTCGTGTATTTAAATCATAAAAGAGAAGAGAACAAAGTGAAGTAAAGTAAAATTTTGTATCTTCTCGCGTGGTCATGATGTATTGTTTAATCATATAAAGGATCAATACTTGTTAATTCGTAATTTTCAATTATATATCACATTCAGTTTTGCTTTCAATACCCTAAGAATAAGAAACTTATACACAGGATAATTGTATCGGTAGTTTTAAACAAATGTTTTAATTTATTTATAATTGATTGGAATAGAGCTTTAATTTAAAGTTTTTCAAAAAAAAAAAAAAAAAAAAAAAAAAAAAAAAAAAAAAAAAAAAAAAAAAAAAAAAAAAAAAAAAAAAAAAAAAAAAAAGGAAATCGAGGAGATTTCTTTTTCTCTCCTTCTTATAATGGGTTATATGGGAACACAATTGAAAAAGAAAGAGCTAGAAATGGAAAACCGTAACTTCTTCCCTATCAAAACAATAAATATTTGTTTTTCTTAAAATATTTTAACAAGTCTGTTTTCAATTTTTTCCCTTAAGGTCTTTAAATGAAAAATTTTCCAAAATTTACACACCTTATCTTCTATTATTAATAGCATCTAAAATACAATAGTTGTCTACTGATCGGCTAATTTTTCAATCTCAACTGTTTTTGAAATTATTTCCTACACCTCAAATCTGTTACTGGCGTTTTGTCTTCTATGCTATAGCTTCTAACACATTTGCTTAGTCTTTAGTTTATTTTATTTTTATTTTATTTATTATTATATTTTATTTTATTTTACTTTTGAAATTGCTGCCTACTTTTCAAATTCGTTATTAACAATATTTTTGCTTTCAATCTCTTCTGAAATTGTTACCTAAGTTTTCGTATCCGTTACTGTCAAATATCTTTATTTTCAATAGCTTTTCAAAATTCTTGCCTACTTTTCGGTTTGTCTTTCGCTTTCAACAGTTGCCTACAGTTCGGCTTATTTCTAAAATAGTTGTCTTTTGTTTCTTATTCTTAGTAAATTCTAAAGATATTCTCTACTTTTTGAACCCGTTACTTCCAGTCTTTTTATTTCCAATAGCCTTTAAAATAGTTGTTTACTGTCCATTTTATCTTTTATATTTAATAGTTTTTGAAATTATTGCCTATTTTTCGGATTTTTTATTGTCAAAATTTTTGTTTTCAACAGCTTCTAAAATTATTATTTATTTTTCGGTTTACCTTTTACTTTCAATAGCTCCCGAAATTATGGCCTAGATTTCATATCTTTACTGTCGATGTTTTTGTTTTGAATAGCCTCTAAAATTTTTGCCTACTTGTAGGCTTATCTTTTACTTTCAACAGCTTCCAAAAGGATTGAATACTTTTAGGTTTATCTTTTATTTTCGAAAACTTTCGAAACTGTTGACTAGATTTCATACCTTTAGTGTCAACGTTTTTGTTTTGAATAGCTTCTAAAGTTGTTGCCTACTTGTAGGCTTATCTTTTACTTTTAAATGTTTGAATACTCTTAGGCTTATCTTTTATTTTCGATAGCTTCCGAAACGGTTGCCTACTAATTAGATTCGTTAACAATGATTTTCTAAAGATTATTTTTGTTATTGGAAAACGATGACTTCTCTTTTTGTGGCTAAAAATCTCATTTCTCATTCCTACTGAGATTTTTATTCCACCCCTTTACTCTTAATGGAATCCTTTGGAATGTAAAATATCGTATCTCATCTCAACTGAAATTGTAAATGGAAAATGACATGATTACTAATAAGCCCAACTTACCCGGACATTCACATCTCTTAAGTTAAGGGTAATTGCATTTAATATTTTTAACGGCTTTCATCGTATTATTTAGATTTCTAGGTTAAGTGTAATAAACACCTACAAATACAGGTTGTTTTTAAGTAGCGTAATAGCAAAAAAAAAAAAAAAAAAAAAAAAAAAAAAAAAAAAAATAAATAAATAAAACTATTATTCGTTCTAAAAAGAAGTGAAATATTTTGACATCTATTCGATAATTTATATTCTTTTTGTAGATATATATATATATATGCATTTGCATTATTTTTTCACTTATAGTACACTGCGCTTACGCTAATCCAATTAAAGTCAAGCAGAGTCTCTATATATATAAATAAAATTCACACATTAATTAGGAAATGAAAGAGAAAATAATTTTTCTACAACTTTTCTACAAAAAGTAATTTTAAGTGATATACGCATTAGAGTGATTTTTAAATAAACACCATTTCGCAAACATATTTCGAATTTCACGTTTTGTTTATTTCAAATAAATCTTCAGATCGATAAATGCTATAAGCCGTAAGTTGCTAATGAAAATTAATTGAGATTTGAATTGTTTTTTTTTTTGTTTTTCTTTTTGGCTTCTTTTTGTATTTTTAAATATTCTCCAGATATTTTAACGGTATCAGTAAACAGACCGTGTCTCCCTTTTAGCCATACACCACCACCACTTAATATTAAGTTTATGCAGATATATGAAATATCCGGAAAGGTTTGAGATAGACTCACTTTTTATCTCTTCACGATTTAAGTATTTCTGTGGCTGTCATCGTGTTTGTTCACGTATTTTTTGTGTGTTTAACCGGCAGGTCGATAATTTGGATATATTTTGAAAAGTGTAAGGCTTGAAAATTTAATGTGATTGGATCATTTTTACGAGCGCTTTCTATAAAACATTTCATTTAGAAAAAGACCATATACGATTAGATCATTTTTACGAGTACTCTTCCACCACTACCACTTCCTGCAAAACACTTCATTTAAAAAAAAAGACCGTATACAATTAGAGCATTTTTACGAGTACCCTTTATGAAACATTTCATTTAAAAAAAGACCGTATACAATTTGATCATTTTTACGAGTACTCTTCATGAAACATTTCATTTAAAAAAAAGACCGTATACGATTAGACCATTTTTACGAGCACTCTTTATGAAACATTGCATTTAAAAAAAGACCGTATACGATTAGATCATTTTTACGATCACTTTCTATAAAACATTTCATTAAAAAAAGACCGTATACGATTAGACCATTTTTATGACCACTCCCTGTAAAACATTTCATTTAAAAAAAAAGACCGTATACGATTAGATCATTTTTACGATCACTTTCTATAAAACATTTCATTAAAAAAAAATCGTAT
Organism: Glossina brevipalpis; assembly: GCA_000671755.1. Lineage (NCBI taxonomy): Eukaryota > Metazoa > Arthropoda > Insecta > Diptera > Glossinidae > Glossina > Glossina brevipalpis. The sequence continues at coordinate 553,961 of KK351052.1, read as the reverse complement.
ACGATTAGACCATTTCTATGACCACTCCCTGTAAAAGACCGTATACGATTAGATCATTTTTACGACTACTCCCTATAAAAGATTTCATTTAAAAAAAGACCGTATACGGTTAGACGATTTTTAAGACCTCTCTCTATAAAACACTTCATTTAAAAAAGACCGTATACGATTAGATTATTTTTACGAGCATTCCCTACGAAACGCTTAATTTAAAAAAGGACTGCTTAGGAATGGACAATTTTTACGACCGTTCTCTATAAAATATTTCATTTAAGAAAAGGACCGTATAAAAAAAATACACAAATCTTAGAGAACAAACAACAGTATACAAATTAAATGTAAAAAATTATGATCGGACAAAAAGTAAGCCAAGATTAGATCGAGGGCAATGGAAATTGACTCAGAATTGTGATTTGGTATATAAATCTACCGTACTACCTTTGGGACCATCTTTGCGGTGCCTACCCATGTAAGGGTTTTCTGGAAAACCAAGGCTTTATATGATAAGAAAGTCTAATTTAAGCTTTTTTATTGCAAAAACAGGCATAGAGTAATAAGTTCTTTAAACCAAAATAACTTTAAAAATTTAAAATATGACGTTTCAGGCTTTGGGAACTCTTCGAGCCATTTAAGAATAGTCATGGAAAGTAACATTGAATTCACATGCCAACAATGTACAGTTTTACGATAAAAAAAAAGTTTTTTCATTATTGGGATAATAGAACAAGCGATTATAGGTGTATGGTATCTAATAATGGTCGGCCTTGTCAACCAAAAAGGCTTAAGTCTAATTCTTAATTTTTGGATTTCAGTGAAGAATATACGAGTAAAATTGTTCTTCGTTGTTAAATTTTCGATTTTGAAAATGTTCTTTATAATAATGACGGACGGTCGGACGGACGGACGGACATTTAAGTAAGATAACTACATACCTCATATTGAAAATAATTTTTTGTATCTGAACGTTACAAACGCAATGGCAAATTCAGCATACACTTTGCTGCGGTGATGAATATCAAAAACGTTTGTAGGGTTTTGAGATCTATTTTTATAAATTTATAGGCTTTTTTTTTATTGCTTTTCTTCTTTGTTTTTTTATTGTTTCCCAAAACGCAAATTGTAAATTTAAAAAAAAAATTCTTTTATCGCTTAAAAGCATCTCTGACACGTGCATAGCAAGGAATACAGAGAGAGATAGGGAGAGAGAGAGAGAGAACTGAAGATAGAAATCAAATCAGATTGTTTTTCTTCTTAATATTAAGAGATTTATTGAACTTTACACGAATTTGTAAAATCATAATCAATCGTTAAGAAAAGCATCGTTATCATCGTATAAACCATTTTACCGCCTGAACAAAATATCAAGAAATGGCATAAAATTAATTAATTTAATACGAAAAAAAAACAAAAAAAAAAAATTATTAAAAAAAAAAATTCTGAAATGGAAACAGAATTGTATGAGAATTTAAAGCGGTCTGAAAAAAGCAAACAACAACAATAACAATAACAGCAATAACAATAAAAAACATAAACTAATCTGGTAAGCAGTTGACCTTACGTCAATCCGCGGGAGACATTTTAATGCATAGAATGTGCTACTAAATAATAGCTCATAATCACACGAGACATAATAAAAAAAATACAGTGCAACTCGCAACAAAGTGACACTCAATCATGAAATTTCATAATAAAAATCAATTGAAACAAAAAATTTTGATATCTTTGGGAGAGTGGGTTTGAAATACGACGAAAAAATCGATTTATAAGTTTTCAAGGTTTAAGCTCAAGATGTTGAAAATTTGACCAATCGGCAGGTATATACAGTTGAACGCATTCTAATCATCTCTATGATCAGAGGGGTACAATTATGTCAATCAAAGGGCATTGTAGCGCCAATAATTTTTTTTTTTTTTTGCTCTATTACTTTGAGTTTATATTTAATGTTTTCAGAAAATTCTCAATTAATTGAAAATGTTCAGTTGCTTGGTAGCGCTTAATTTGGAATTCGAAAAGCTTGACACTACTTTCTAATCTGTTGTTTATTTTCAGTGTCATCTTAAATGACCGCACCTACTATGTCAAGATTAATGCACTTAAATAAGCCTTTTTTTTTTTGATTTTGAATTATCACTCGAGATAAGCTAGGATGTCGTCTAGTAGAGATAGCAGGGATGAGTATTTCGACTATCAAATCGGCTCACCCAAGAGCTCAATTTCCTGTGCCATACTATATTCAGGATTGGCGTGTACTTACAGCTATCGTGAGAGGTACTCATTCGGTGAGGTCACAATATTTAAGGATCAGGCAGGCGTACATTTCCCATACTGCGGCTGCGCGCGTTATCTCTTCCTCACAACTCCTTTCTGCCTAAAGACTATGGGGGTTACAAACGATATAGGCGATACCCCTTAAACGTTTGGTCCAAAAAAAAAAAAGGGACAACCACTTCGACAAGATGACGATATATTAAATTTGTCTTTCCGTTTACAAGTTCCAAAGGTTAGAGAACATTAGAGACCTTCTAGAAGAATTCATCTCAAATACAAAGTGACCAGCGAAATATATCGAATCAATTCAATCATGTCTTATGATGAGGTGCTTCATCATCATATGTCCTCCCCAAGCGTCCCCAAGTCTTTTCTTAATTATTGCAGTATATATTTTTCGGTAACATAAAATTGGGATTTTTTAATTTTGATAAGCATTCCTTTGCTTTGGAATGAGATAAAAGAATCCAGCAACTTATCAACTTCACTTCGAATGTTAGAATGTTAGTCTACATGTCCGAGCAATTACTTGCGGAACTCTCTTAAGAATTCTAAGCCTGAGCCTCATTTACAAATTGGAAAAAGTTTTATTTTTTTTCACATAGAAATTATTGAAATGAAACTTGATACGACTATTTATGTCACAATTTAGAAATTCTCGCTAAAGTGAACCTAGCTATCTTACTTCGCTTGTCTTCTTCCTTAAAGAAGTTGCAGTGCCTTCCTTAAGTGTCTTCCTTAAAGAAGTTGCAGTGCGTGAGAGCTTGATTCCTTAAATAATTAGTATTTTTTTTTTCAATTTAAAATATCGATTTTGATTTTTATTTTTCATCCAAGAAGTTGAAATTTATTTACAGATTCACGTGAACAAAGTCCGATTCACGAGCATTATTTCTACATGGAACCAACTGGATTCAACTTAATGACATTTGTTGATAGATAGCATATAAACGGCAATGAGTAGCTAAAAATGTTTAGAAGCGCTCACATATTCCTAGATCTCTAGGTCTCTAATGAAACGATTAGATTTTCATTTTTCTAAAAATGTCCAATCGATTTCAAGTGACTTTTGTTCTAATGTATTTCGTAAAATATTTCCTCGATCTCCATAGATCTTTTTAAGAATGAGTTTGGGCTTTCAAAATAAAATTTCCAATTCAAACGTTCTCTTTATGTCTTTATTGATGTTATAAAGAAATGTTGTGGTGTCTCGTAGTCAGGTCATTCAAAACTATTTAGTTCAAGAGAAAATATCTCTAATTAATTATTTTGTTCAGTTATATAGTACACTCTATTCCTATCTATCTCTCTGCATTGTATTTGAGCTAATTCAAAAATCACAACATTTCCGGAACGATTAAAAGCTCGGCATTATACTCTATTGCTCTCTTGAGAGTTTTTTTTTTTTTTTATTATGACCAGTCGCTCGTGGTTTGGCCACTCACTATTCGTGTAACACGTTGATGATCTTTAAGTAGGGGGCGTATTTAATCGTAATTATAGTGTTAGAGTTGTTAGTCGGAAAAGACCGTAACACTTATTGATCGGACGTCCACAATCATTAGGCTGCGGGCAACTCCCTATCTCTTTTTCTCTCCTCACTTCTTTTTGACCAACACCGTCGTGTAAACTTATAAGTGACATCTTCGGAAAGAAAGGTCGTTCATATTAAAGAAAAAAAAAATAATCTAGACCCTAAATTAAATTTTTCCACATATCGGTAGTGTTTGCAAATCGTCCCTCCCTTATGAAAAGCCTATTAACAATTTTTATTTGTAATCTGCGACCTGCACGAGACACGGGACAGAGAGAATTAAATGAATTCAGGAAACGATACGATATCTGAAAAGCCTATTAACAATTTTTATTTGTAATCTGCGACCTGCACGAGACACAGGACAGAGAGAATTAAATGAATTCAGGAAACGATACGATATCTATTCACAAATGATAAAAGAATAAAATATAAAAGTCTTTTTGAATATCGCATAATCGCGATTACCCGGTTGGCATTGGCAGGTTCAAATCCCGTTACGGTAAACCGTATTTGGAAGTAGTTATAGTACTAGAGCTGTCGATCGCTAAAGACCATATTACTTACCGATCGGGCACCCACAGTTATAAGGCCGGGGGTACTCCTTATATCTTTTTCTCTCCCCACTTCTTTTTGACAAACACCGTCGTGTAAACTTATAAGTGACATCTTCGGAAAGAAAGATCGGGCATATTAAAGAAAAAAAAATCTAGACCGTAGAATGAAATTTATCCACATTCTTGAAAAGTCTATTAATTATTTTTATTTACTTAATACTTAGAAGAAAAAAAAAAAAATAATAATAATTTTTCAAAAGGAAAACATTGCCGATAATATATATAATCTTATCTTGTAGTGAATACAGTTTCTCAGGTGAAATTTCAAGTTTATGTAATTTTTTTTATATGTATGCGTGCTTAATATTATCTTCGATTTGCTGTTATTCCGTCTATATAACGCCTTTTTTTTTTATTGACTTTTGCTATCATTTGGAAGAACATTAAATAAAAAAAAAAATATTATGAAATTACTTGAGTTTACTTCTAAAAAAAAAAATTGCACGTTTTACAATTTAAGCGCACCAAAATAATAAAGAAAAAAAAAAAAAAAAGAAATTCTATAATATTGAAGCCCAATTCCTAATCAATTCTAAAAACTTTATTCTGAACTTTCAATTTCTTAGTAGAAATACTCACTTTCGCTGGAATCGCTCTAAACGTCACACAAATCTACTTAGCGGTCGTCTATTAGCTAGATAGAACCCAAATGGGCGGTAACTTCCTCCAGCATGGGTTCCTAGAATTGCTCTCGAAGTCAAATCTATTTAGCGGTCGTCTCGGTGAAGTTATACTAGCTACTGGTTGTCACTTTCTAAAGATATCTGTTAAAGTATTAGGGAAGTTGGTAACTAATAGGAAAGGGATTGGGCGGTGTCTTCCCAGCAGAGGCTCCTAGAATCGCTCTCAACATTAAATCTACTTAGCGGTCGTCTTGGTGAAGTTATACTAGCTACTGGTTGTCACTTTTTAAAGATATCTGTTAAAGTATTAGGGAAGTTGGCAACTAATAGGAAAGGGATTGGGCGGTGTCTTCCCAGCAGAGGCTCCCAGAATCGCTCTCAACATTAAATCTACTTAGCGGTCGTCTTGGTGAAGCTATTGTAGTAAGTTTTCGCCCTCTAAAGATATCTGTTAAAGCATTACAGAGAGAGAAGTTGGAAACACAAAAAATGGGGTTAATTTTATATTGGCAATCTTTTCTAAGCACTTAGGGGTAAACTTAAAATTTCATAGAAAAAAAATTCATTTAAAGCAGTGAATTTTTTTTGCGGCATATTCTAGAAAGCATATCTGAAAGCATATATTAAGGTAATAAAATTTTCTTTTTCTTGAAAAATTTACAAGACCCTTAACGCTTAATTACCGGCAGAAAGAAAAGAACTCTGGAACGAACTTGATATAGAAAGCCTGCAAAAGGCAAACCTTTTATAACATCTAGTGTTCATATTATTTTGTCCATCCTTTGTATGTTGCTTCGATCTTTAGCAAAAGTCTTTCTAAATAGCGGGCCTTATGTATGTATTGTACAACCACTTCTTATAACCTCTTAAGTATATAAGAGTTGTTTACGAAGAATCTACAAAACTCTTAGAGTATTGGATTGAAAGGAAGATTTTAATATAAATCCTTTTAATGCATTTAATGCTTTATTTGTGTTCACAGATTTTTTTTGTTTTGTTTTTTTTTTTTTTTTATTGTGTTAGAAACAATTAAAATTTCTAAATAAAATTGAATTTATGCAATTTCTTTAAAAAAAAAAAAACAAATTTAATGAGAGATTGATTGACATTTAGTTCAAAACCAGATTTCCATAAGTTATATATATATATATATAGTATTGTCCAAATACTGTGAAGATAACTGTTTACATTTCCTACACGAAGAGTTTGTTTGTTTGTTTCTCATAAGCTTTCTTGACCTTTTATCGTTGATGGACAATTTCTTATGATTATTTAATATAAATCTTAATTGATTTCATTCCGTCTGGCTATTATAGGTAGTGGGCAGGCAGTATATATATAAATTGCAATCATTGCAGCTAATTATATATACTTTAAGCGCTCACTCACTGTCTGTGTAAATAATATTATTTGTCTAAGTGCATGTTACGAAAAACTTACTATTGCGAGATGATAAGGTTGTAATCGCGACACAATTTTTCTTTTTTGTTGAGCTTTTTCTCTAATGAATATTTTATTATTAAACCAAATTTATATTTGCGTAAAAACCTAAAAACCAAGCGATGCGGCTATTGTCCACAATTTATTTCAATTTTCTTATGTCTGAGAAAAGCATTGCAACTGCAATCATTTAATGTCTTGATCACTAGAAAAAAGGATTAAACGAATAATTAAATCAAAGTTACCTTTGTTGTCCTAGTTATAGGAAAAGTCTTATTGATATTCCAAATTTTCCTTGTGTAAGAGCCTTGCTATGTGACTTGTGGTTCCATGCCATTTATTAAGTTCAATTTCTCCCCATATTACTTTGATCGCGGAATGTCTTGAGTCGTCCTAGACTCTAAACGCGATATTTTACTTTTGGTCTAGAATGCCGAACGCCTTCAGTTACAAGTTCCTTGCAAGAATCATTTTTAAGGACAAAAACTCGTCAAAAAAAAACTATCTGGTGGGATATTGTGCAATGTCTTAGAGCTTAACGGTCCATTTTTAGGTGAATAAAAAGGCAAATGAAAACTTGAATCCAAAAATATCGAAAATGTACAGAAGCGCAGTGAATGAATGAATGAATGAATGCCTAGTATTCAACTTTCCAGTTTCTTGCGAGCATATTATAATGACAGAAATGAACGTTAATGTTTATCGTTACTGACAATCTTCCCTGTAAAACCCCCCAATCCAGTTCTAAAATTCTCTTAATAATAATAAACTGTTGCCATATAACCATAGAACAGAAGAGGACCTACAGAAAATGGTTGATAAGTCCATTTGCAATACCTTCACGTTGCGTGATGTTATAAATATTTTCCTACTTGACTGAGATATAATTTGCTTAAAGGTAGAATTTACAAAGTAGAGAATGCGTATAGAACTCTGCAATATATACGATCATAATTAATTCTTACTGATTCTCAACTCGAGAAGACTGTCTTTATCTATTAAACAGCGAAAACTCTAAAAGAAAATACGAAAAAAAAAAAGCGAAAATAATTTGCATATTTTTATTAATAACATTAAGAATTAAGAAATTAAGAAATTCGGAATAGGTTTCTGCCGATTTTTTAGTGAAATCGACTGTTTATTACAAAAAAAACTTTTGGAAAAAGATTTTATTCAAGATAACTTCCATAACTTCTGCTTTCTTCGAAGCAGAATATGAATTAAATTCGAAATGACCGATATTTTTTGAAGGCTAACAAAAATCGCATCTCTTAGGTATCGCCATAAGAAGAGCAATCTTTTCTTGAACAGATAATAAGTCATCGATTATAATTAGTTTTAATTATATGAAGTAATGTGGGCCGAGAGCAATGATCAGGCTAATATATACCAGATTAGGACTGCCGATGTTCCAGAGAGAGAGAGAGAGAGAGAGAGAGAATTTTGCTATAGGCGGCCGAATTTGTGCTTACTGAAAGGCCACGAGATCATGGCTTTTGTGGTTTCCTCTTTTTGTATTGACAGCTACAATAACTGTCGCTGGAGTTCCCTAGTTAGGATGTCAATTGGTTATAACTAGCCATTAAACACCATATCCAACTGCTTCCTCCCCACCTCCAAATGGAATCCAAATGGATTCGCCATAGATGGACATTCAGTTTTTACCCTCAATATTAATGATTCGCCTAAGCTGCATCGTGGTTACGTCGACTTTATATATCATAATGCGACGCCCGTAAGGAAGCGTCAGCATACCATCTGCCGAGTTAAAAAGGCAAAATAAAGTTTCCTGGGTATGTGCAAACAATTTTTTTGCACAGAACGACTCCGCGACCTCTCTTCAAAACCCCAAAAGCCTATGTAGAATAGACTTTATTGCGGCAAATGATACCGCGCCGTAAAACTTAAAGAAGCGCTTTTACTAGAAGTAATGATAGTTTTATACAGTATCTTACAGTACCTATATTAACGCTCACTTCTGGGAAACGCAGTGCGGACTTATTCAATGCCCTAATATATATAATATAAATAATTAATAAAACGCTACGTATTTTTTATAATATATAATTATTTTACGTGTTTAGAATTTAGAATTATTCTTAAAACCATCCTAGCCTCTTTCTAGTCAGCTTATCCTCCAAAAGAATAATAATTCGAACAACATAATTGATAATGAATCCTAGAATATGAAATGTTACTTAGATACTTGGTCCCCAATCGGAAAAATTTTATATATTTATTTCGTAGTTATCCGAAATTCTTTTTGAGATCTTTCTCCTTTCTGCTGCTTAGAGTCAACTTGTTTTTCTTCCACTCAATTATCGTCCGTGTTTTATAGAATTAATTTTCAAAATCGTAGTTCCCAAGAGCTATATGTTTTTTTCTTTCCCCACAGTCATCGACCTTTCTTATTAATTTTTTATATTCAAAAAAAGTTTTTTTCTTTTGAAAAAATTTTTCTAACAAAACAAAATTTACTTCTCAGATAATACTGCTGCTTGAGGCAATAATATGTAAAAGACTTTGATTTAAAAAAAAAAATGTATCTGGTCACCTTAATTTAAAAGCTTTCGTTTTAACTTTCTCATCTTAGCAAGTTTAAAAGCTTTTTATCATAAATGTTGCTCATAAAATAAAAGAAGAGAAGAATACAGTGTACGCACAATGTTAATGGACATATAAGAAAAGTAAACATAATAAATAAATAAATAAAAGTAAAACAAAATTTTTTTTTTTTTTTTTTTTTTTTTGTATAACTTTAAATATAATTTATAATTTAAAAAACAAAAAAAAAAGGAAAACAAATATAAATAAGAAAAATGTCTGCCGTTAAACGCTGGATATCACGGCATTCAGAAAGTAAAAATTCACCACCAACTGTAACGCCAACCCTGGCCATACCTATACCGGGCGTTGTTACCGCAAATAAATATAATCCACGTGGTCGCAGTCAATCCTTAGATGTACAGGCTTTGGAAAATAGTGGTGTACGAATATTGTTACAAAATGTAATGAATTTGAACCAAAAAAAAAAAAAAGTTTAATTTTTTTTTAAAAAAAAGTTTAATTTTTTTTTTTTTTTTATTTTAATAATTTCATATTTATGATTCGAAAATGCTAATAATATAATAATAATTTTTATTAAATTATTATTTGTTTTCTTTTCTTTGACAGCGTGCAGCCGCTCATCAACAACAATTGGCTGTACAAAGTAAGTAAAAAATTTAATTTATTTATTTGTTTAGAACACAAACAGCAGCAAGTACTAGAAATTAATTTATTTAATGAGCAAATTTTGAGAAAAAAAATATAAATTTCTTTTTTTGAAAATTCTTTTTTCCTTAAAAGAAAAAACAAAACAAAAAACTATAAATTTTCATGTCAAAAGTAATAAATATAATTTTTTTTTCTTTTTCTTGTTTGGGAATATTTAGCTTGAGTCTCGAAATATATGTAACAGTGTGACTTGACTATTTCTTGACGTAAACAAAACTATAAAAATATTACGACTTTTTTTTTTTTTACATTGATTTACTTTCTGCTATTTTATATAATAAATTTCTGTTGTACTTAAACCGTTGAAACAAGATCTAATTTGTTCACATTTTTTTTTTTTTTTTTTTTTTTTTTTTTTTTTTTTTTTTTTAAATAGGACAAACTTGCCAATAGAAAAGGTGTGTTAAGTGAAGTTTTGAATACACCAGTCGCTTATAGAAAATCTTTTATTATTCGTCGATAAGCGGCAAAAACTACTTGATTTCTGTTTACATGCAACACATCTTTCAATAAGTCCGTCGCGTGGCAGGCAATTGTTATCGCTATTGACGAATGAACAATCGATTGCAACAATAGAAAAAAAAATTAGTCATCCTACGGACTTATTAAGTGATGTGTTCTGTTATTGCTCCATAAAATTTACTCAATAAGTTCGTAGGATAAATAATCTTTATTTTTTTCCTATTGTGGCAGTCGGCTTGTGACAGTGCATTCCTCAATAGTGACAACATTTGAATGTCATCCTACGGACTTATTGAGTGATGTGTTACCTATAAATAGAAATCAAGAAATTCTTGCCGTTTACGGATTTCCCGTCGCTTATAGACGGACGAATAAAACAAGATTTTCTATAAGCGATGGGTATTTAAATATTACTCAGTAATGTGCTATAGTTCCGTAAAATTTAATCTCGATTTGCGTATTCTACCTGATATTCCTTAGTTTGATTCTTAACTTTGGATTGTAAATTGACAAATTTAGAATAATTTCGTTACATAGAATTAATTTACAGACTTACAAGAACTTATTTCTAGCAATAATTCTTTTTGACTTCTCTGCTTGGATGTCACGATAAAACTCTTCGGCATAAGCGAGTCTTTTGCTAATAAATACTTTAAAACAGGTTACGAATATCACATTTTCTGTTCTGATGTTTTGATTAATAGTCTTATGTGCTGGATTTCCCGATACTTTTCTTGATCCTTTCATTAATCGTAAACTGTATAAGGAACCTTTAATTTAAGACACCCATAGTTACAAAGCATCGTAAATCTTCATTATAAAATATATTATAATACTTTACCAAAATTTCGGGAAATTTTTGCCTTCAAGGGAGCTACATTGTAGACATTTTGTAGTTGTTAGAGCACAAGTAAGATTTGGAACTATTTAAATTTTTTGCCGTTTTCCGTTCACTTTTTTTTTGGTTAGGTTCTTCAAAGTCTCCGAACTTAGTACAGAACAGCTTGCACTTTACTTTCGATGTAATCTTCTCGATCTATCTATGGGAATTTTCAAATGTTTTGAAATGCATATGAGGGAATAAAAGTACTTAAACGCACTCCTTTTTAAATCATGTAGATTTATTTTAAAAATGGACCTTCTTTGTCCAAAGACACATGATAACTACATTAGTGAAAAATTTAAGAAAATTTAAAATGAATCGAAAATTTTGAAATATTTTTAATTAAAAAGCTAACTAAGAATTCAAGGAATATATCAGGTATACGATTGATTATAATGTAGAAAATTGGTCGAAAATTGGTAGAAAATAGAAACATAATTTATTAACAAAACCAATTGAATGCTAAGTGTGTAAAACTTGTCTTCAAAACTCTCCTAGCATGATACAATTTGTCTTCAAAACTCTCCTATCATGACACAGTGGTGTATATATAGAATTCGTCATCGCTAAGTCTAGTACAACTTTTTCTTTAATTATTTCCACTTACACACACTACTATGCTAATATAAAATAAACAATTTTTTTGTTGCCTTTTCGTTATAGAAGAAACACACAACAATTACATATAAAGTTTTCGTGATTTTTGTTATAATTCTTTTGCATCAACAATACTTCATCGAACTGTTATTATAAACCAGTTAATCTTCATGTAGCCATGAACTCTGTCTACCGATAAAAACTATATTTTTACGATCAATTGTATCATAAATGAATGTTAGTTCCATGTTGTGTCAGTTAGAGAACAAAGTGAAATGTTTTTCAAAAGATTTTGTTTTTAAATAAAATGTAAACAATTTTGGTTTATAAAGAATTTTAAAAGATTTTTCAAAGAATGTGCTGATTTTGTTAAGAATGTATTGAAAATGTATAATTTGGGATACTTTGTGGAAAGAAAGAAAAATACAAATCTTTAATTGCGTACATGGAATTTAAGTCCTATTTAGAATATAACACTGTTATTTACCATTAATCAGTGTGAAAACTAATTTATTTTTGGTGTCTGAACAAACGTAATAACGCACCCAAAACTACCCCTTAGATTAGTTAATAAGAAGGAGGAAGTCACTCACACAACCGGAATAAATTCTATGATTGATATGTAGTTCCAACTGTAGGGAATGTAATATGAAATCGAACCTACTCCCACTCTCCAAGCTCTGTGCGCATGTTTATCCCCTTTTTTCTATTCCTTTCTCTTCTAATCGTTACCGAAGGAAGCATACCATCGATGTGGGTCGTCTTAAAGAAAAAAAAAAAAAAACGAAAAAGCTTTAACCGCAATATTTGAAAAAGGGAGAGAAATAAATACAGTTACTAGGACTAGGATTTTGTTAATATGTCTCCTTTCATCGTTAGTCGCGTATATGCGTGATATGTTCAAAAAAAAAGGTGAAAGGATTTTCCGTTTTTCTTGAGAAATATTTATATTTTCATTAATACCTATTTTCTCCCCCTTCAAAGTAATCCCCCTTAGATATAATTCACTTGTCCTTTTTCCGTTCTTTCTAATCCTTGAAGCATTCCTGATATGCGTTTTTCGTTATAGCCTTGAGCTTTTCCAGTGATATGATCTTTATATCCTTAATCGTGGCCGAGTCCCATCCTTTGATAAATCTTTTCAGTTTTGAGAACAGGAAAAAGTCACAGGGGTCATAGTCAAGTCCGACCAATACGGGGATATAATTACGGTGTTGTTTGTGGTCAAAAAAATTACAAACAAACAAATGACGAAATTTAGCAATTTTGGAACAAACCCCGCTGCCGCCACACATTTTATGCCCCAGATATCTGAAAAAATTGCATAGCATAAGCCAACCAATTTGTTGACATCCTTTGCACTTTCTCTAATAGTGATTCGACGATTCTCCATAACAAGTTCCTTCATTGCTTTAACGTTTTCATAGGTTATTGACGTGTGTAGGGGCGTGCGAAATTTGAGAAGGTCCTTTTTTCCAATCCTCCTTGTATATTACATTAGACTCAGTCCGCAACTGTGGCTGAGTTGTTAAGAAACGCCTCTAGCGAGTCCAGTACACTTGGGTTCAAATCTCATTGCGGTAGAGTTTTTCATAATCAATACACTAAAATAATAGCTTATGTTGCTAGCGCTCAATACACCTCTAGTCCAAAAATTAAATACATTAGTCTAAAGTATAAGAATAAAAATAATAAGAATACATTGGACTCATAATTTATTTTCTGAATTCGCTCGCATCTTGAGTAGCGTCGTGAGTATGCCTATGGCAAAGATTCTCCTTTTCTAGTCTAATCAAACATTTGAGTCGTTTTTTAATTTTTAATTTAATCGAAATTTTTGACTGAAGCCTTATTAAATAAATGCAAAGGCAGGCAATCGAATAAAAGCCTCCATGGCAACGCATCATCTAAGCCACAGAGTAATTCTAATGTTATTAGATAACGATGTTTCATTCCAAACTTTCATATCTTTGATGTCTTTCTTTGATATCTTTAATATCTCTCGCAGATATGCTGTAATATGCGAATGGGTATTGTAGTCACACCCTATACTTACTACTTGTGGTAGAGTATGTATTAAATTTGTGCAGGTGTATAGAAACACAATGAGAGACTTAAGGGCTTTTATTCTACCGATAGGTTCAGAGTAATTTTCTAAGACGAAGTAAGCCGACGTCTCTCCGTCCGTCTGTCCATGCGTTCTCATATTCAACCTAAGGATAGTAATTTTGGGAGAAAATTTAGCGAAATTTGTTGTACTAAACACTGCTAAAAATAGATCCGAACGGACCACTCCCCGCGTATGCCGACCCTAAAACAAATTAAAAACATTTGTAAAAAATTTGTATTTAATAGGACGGTTTTTTGAACTAATCGTTCTTATGAAAAATTGAACCTTCCATATAAAAACGTCTAATTATTAATATTTTATAATTTAAATGGGTCCCAATAGGAATTTGATATAAAAATTAAATGCCGTTTTTTAATATTTTTCAAAACTAATTTTTAATTTTTTTTAATTTTGATTTTTTATCGCTGATGTAATTATGTTTCGACTAAAAAATAAATAATAAAAACAACAACAAAACAAAAGAGATTTAAGAAAAATGTGCCGCTATCTCGATCTCGATTCTTGATACACGATTTTATGAAAATATTTTTCTACGTGTATTACCGTTATTTTCTTCTACGTCTTAAAAATATCATTTCATTACATATTTTCTTTATTTGTCTCTTCAAACAATCACAGATTTAAGGATTGCATTATCATTCATATAAAAAACAAATATACATGTACGTGTAAGACCTTGCAATGACCTTGAGCATACTAATAATATATACAAGAAGAATACATTACACGCCCCCGTTAAGCGACATAACAAAAGCAAACAAATCAAAATGCAAAAAGAAAAAAAAAAACAAAAATTATTTTGCGGTATATTGCGCATATTATTCAAACGAACTCATTATATATGATGCACTCGCTCACTCGCTCACTCACTCATTCATTTATTCATTCATTCCCCATGTAATACGTGTAATACGATTATAATGAATGTCACGTTGTTGATGTTATTTTGTTTGTTTGTTTTCAAGTTAACGTAAAAGTAAAGCAATTTTATTTATATATCATTCGCGTTACTTAATTCTCTTTTGAGCTCTTTGTTCTGTTTATGATTTTATTGAAATTTTTATTCATTTCGTTTTATTCGACATTCTTCACGTAATCTCGTTATTATTGTGGTTATTGGCTTGATGCTATAGAAAATTTGCATACAAAAAAAAAAAAAAAGAAAAAGGTAGACAAATCAGGTACACTGATGTACAAAAAAAGACCCTCTATTACTTGCCACTGCTTTAATATGAAAAATGTTTATTGGTTTGCCTGGGAAGGATAGACATTTAGTAGGCGGTTGGCATCTTGATATAGCAGCAGATTAAAGAAAACGAAATAAGACAAGCAAGTTACTAACTGTGGCTATCCGTGTTTGTACGTAATTGCGCGGACGAACATTCTTAGCATCTTGTTATCTGTCTCTTAGATGGTTAGCATTTCACAAACGATTGGCTATTGAAGGTAAAGGATATATTTCATTTTTTCATTTGGTTTGTAACCATAATGGACGGATGAAGCATGGGTTCATTACTACATTTTAATCGGAAAATCGGCAATCAGCCGAGCGAATAGCAACGGTGTAAGCTATTCAAAGTGGCCAAAAACGCAAATGTCAGTCGTGAAGCTTATAGTGTCCGTGTTTTAGGATGCGCACGACTTATCGAATATATTGAAAAAGGGCTAAGGATAAACAGTATATAACAGTGTAGAATAGAAGGTAGCAGTATATA
The DNA here is from genome assembly GCA_000671755.1 of Glossina brevipalpis. Classification (NCBI taxonomy): domain Eukaryota; kingdom Metazoa; phylum Arthropoda; class Insecta; order Diptera; family Glossinidae; genus Glossina; species Glossina brevipalpis. The sequence goes on along the minus strand of KK351052.1, from coordinate 538,415 downwards.
ACAGCATACAGTGGTATATAATATAAGTGACAAGTCGACCGCAAACATTGCAAAATAGAAAAAAAAGTAATAGTGTTTCCTACGATTTAATTGAGTGATACGTTAAGTCCATCTAAATAATAGATCGTACTCATCTAGAGAGATAGATCAAAAGATCAACTGGCCCTTAAAATATATTCTAAACATAACATTTTTGTATACAGTACATAATACATCCATTTAATTTCCTATGATATCAAACATTTTCTCTCAACACTGTTAGAATGCAAGAGAAGGCAGCGTGCAGTATACATAGGCCTTTAAAAAAATACATGCGAATAGCTAAATTTCTTCTTGTTCTTCCCTTATATGTGTACACATTATGACTCTTATATGGTTTTCTTTATTCTTTCTTGAAATTAAGATGAATTTGATTATCAACAGCTTTGTTATGCATAATTAATCGTCTCTAGTACTAGACGTGTGAATATTGTTTTTCTTATATAAAAAGTCTTTAATATGTATTTTAAATTAATTATATTTATAAATTAGTGGTAAATTCTTTTGTTTTGCAATCTTATTAAAGTCCTAAGCTATAGTTAGAAGCTTAGCAGATGTCTACGTGTCAAGTATAACGTAATGCAGACGAATCTTATTCACATACATATCATCCATGCATGCACGAACTTGGCGCCAATTGTGCAGAGAACTGTTGAACTTTAATTCGTTGCTTTTCTCTCTCTTTCTCTCTCCCTCTCTTTCTCGTCCACCTTCTCTTTCTCTTTCATTTCTTTTTATATTTTATTTCTCTAAATAAAATTTGTCCTGAAAACATACAAGTGGCACTTAACCAGCTTGTTATATTAATGCTTCTTCTTCCCTTTACAATTCCACCCTTATTCTCGCATTTGATTCTTAATAACACGTTTTTGTTTTTATTTTATTTTTTATTTTTTTTTTTACTCACTTTTTGAAGGTTAGCTTACTTGATAAATACGTATAAAACAATGCCAGAGATAACGTGTAATTGGCGGTAAAATTGTAGCTAAAGAGTTTTTGCTGCAAGTTTATTGAATCACACTTCTTTGCTTCTTGGCTTGTTGATGAAGGATACGATTTGTCGATAATGATGTCGATATGATCATGAATTTTTTATTATAGAATGCGTGGTCTAGATTCAGCTTAAATGTTCACTGTCTTTTCCAAGTTTTTTAATACGATATATAACGATACGATATATACGATAAAACGATAGAAACTTACGATATTTATAGACTTTTCGAAAAAGAAAACTCTCAACCCGTTTAAATTCGGTAAATAAAATTTATTCGTTATTAAAATGCTTTTTATATGACAAGTTCCTCAGAGGAATATCTTCTACACGTACACAAACGTGGTGATGATCGGGAAGAAGCAACGTGAAAAGTATAGGGCATGCTCTCCTAGTCTGGTAGGTGCATACTCCATCGGTAAATGTTATGCATTTATCACAAGCATTTACCATCTCTGTAGGTACTGCGGCCACCCGCCAATCATATTGATAGTATCGGGAAGTGACCCCAACTATGCCGACTTGATCGTAGCGCTTCTTATTTACTAAATTGTACTACTCACAGTATGTCCTCTTTTCATCATGAAAGTGCTACGTGAATAATTTATAAACAGATAAAGTGGTGGAGGGCGGAAAAAAGTAGGAGTGTGTTTGTATACGTTCTTTTTAAAAACTTGAAACATCTGACGTCGGGGAAAAGACTACTGCAGAAATACAGAGTACTCGTAAATTGTTCTAAAGGTGGGTAGTGCGGTCAAAAGGAGTTAGGTAGTGTGTCAAGGTTTTGGATATATCTTCGCCGCTTTCTAATAGACCGATGCAGACTTCATACAATAACCTTAGGCATTTTTCAACAAAATCCCATCGGAATACTAGTCATTTTGTGTCCGCTTCATACAGTTATTCTTGAGGGGAAATGCCACTTTACGATCCAAATTCTCATCATTTGCGGGAAATTTTGTACTTTAATTCGGAAGGTAATGCTGCTAAATTCTTACGATATTCAAAGCACAAGTAACCATAGGTATGGATAATAAAGCTGAATATTCATGGCGACTCCATTTGAGGGAGTCATGGTATGTCATTGTTTTTTTCAATCAAATGGAACCATCATTATTAACAATTATTGGTCAAATTTGGGCAAACAACTGACATAAAGTGATGTGACAAAATTCGTCTCCAATATGGCAAAATTCGACAAGGCAACATTAACAGTATTAATCTGGAATGTGCCGCCCTTCCAATTAACGCTGGTTACAATCGATTACTTATTGTCTGATCGAGTGGGGCTTCTATTTCTATAACGATACCTAAAAAGTGTGCGTTTTCTTGCACAACCTTAAAGTGCGATGGGTCTTTCCCTTACGGAATTCATATTTCATCTAAAACTGGAAGAAAGTAGTGAAGTAAATGTATAAATAGTTTTTTATTATGAATTGTCTACTTAATATTTAAATTTTCTGATGCGATCTGCTTATTAGATATATTGTTATCGTTTTTACTCATACTATTTAATGGGTTAACTTACTGTAATAAAACACTGCGCGGTTACTTAATACTGCATTAAAAATTAAGCCACCTCGTGTTTACTATCATTTAATAGTAGCGTGTAGTGGATATGAAAAGTTTTGTTTTTGATTTCTACTTTAACTGTTACTCTCTTTTCATATAAAAACATTCAAATGTTTTTCTCTCTTTCTCTCTCGCTTAATTGACATGCTTTTGCGGCTTTTTCATAATTAAAGTCACATATGTACCATTTTTGTTTCCTTCTCACTACGTGTCAATCATTACTAAACACATACAGCGCGTGAGGTGTAAGAATCAAAATAAAACATGTGCTTTAGTTTTACGATTGAAAGAAAAAGTAAAAAATAAGGAAAAGAACACAAAATAAACGAACAAACTTTTTTTTTCTTTCGATTCCTTTTCAATTTCATTTCTCATCTCTATGTGTTTATATCGAATATTTTTCGAGTTATTCAATTCAGTATCAGTTAAACAACCGGTTCGAAATGTTCATTAAGGGAATGCGAATAAAATATGAAATTAAATGAACATTAAATTGAAAGAAAAAAAAAAAAACAAAAAATAAGAAAAACAGGGCAAAGTTGTGCGTGTAATAAATTGTGCTTGTGAATGAATTAAATTCAAGAGTCAGTTTATTGCAATTGTAAGAAGAAAAATAAAAAATCACACAAACACAAGAGGAATTTATTTCTACGTTAAAAGCTAAAACTAATCAAATTAAATAACAAAAAAAAAAAAAAAAAAAAAAAAAAAATTTTAATCAAATTAAATAACAAAAAAAAAAAAAAAAAAAAAAAAAATATTTAAGTGTTTTAACGACTCATACTGAATAATAACAAAACAAAAATTATTTAAAAATATTAATTAATTAGAAATTCATTATGAATAAAACCTATTTTGTTTTAAATGCATAATTATTTACAAAGAATATTTTACAACAAACTGTAAACACAATAAACTGTAAACAACAACGGCAGTGTACCATAATAATTAATAACCCAGAATAATTTAAAAAAATTGTCAACTTAACTAAAAAGGTTTTTAAAGAACTGAAAAAGAAAATTAGGTAAAAAAAAAAAATATAATGGATTCAAACAAAACTTAAAAAAATCGAAATATAAAAAAATATTAAAAATCTTTCTTTATGTTTATAAGATGCTTTCCAGTAACCCTGACTTTTGCCAAACATAACCTTCAACTACATTTTAGTTCTGCAGGTGTGTAGCATTATCAAGGACATTCAGCTATTATCAAAACTTCCTCTCCGAAATAATAATTGCTTCCGAGTTTCGAGACTTACGTCTTCATATTAGAATCATATCTTTCAATCTTTTTTAAGATATCAAAGATTTAAGTTGCATACGCTCTAGAAATACTGCTAATATACTGCTACGGCACGATACTACAAATATATCCAGGCCATTAATAGCCATATATATACGACCAAAGTAGAGCACAATTTGCATATGAAGACGAAAGTCTCCATATCTTTTCCAAGAGTCGCTCGACCACAGTATACAGTATATTGTCTTATGTACTCACGGAGTGATTCCATTTTTATATAGATACCTACAGACCAAACAAGACAAGTTTACAAGCCTTATGTTCACCAATCAAGTCCTTTAATAACGCTACACTGCTTTCTCTTAGCTATCGTTTCGTGTCAAGGATACACGAACATTGGTTTGTCATTCGTCACTCTTCTCTGTCTGATCTCTGTCACAATCTCTGCATGGAAAGAGGACATCCCATAAGGTGGCTACTTTCCTTCTTTCTGTTCTTTTCATAAATGGCTGCGAAAAATGCTTCGTCTATATTGTAAAGCCAGATTTAAGAGAAATCTACCTATTTCAAATCGCCACAAGCATATTCGATGAGCATTCTACAAATCCATTGGTACAATTCCATTTTTCTTAACGGTTCGGTTACATTGCGTAGGTTATAAGTCAAATTAAATTTTTTCAAAAACGACACTTATCTGAAAAATTAGTAGATATAAAATTTCTATCTACATTATACGTGTATTATACGCCCGAAGTGCCGGAAATGGTCACTGGTTATAATCCCGGTGTTTAGCCTTAAGTGAGAGTTAGTTTCCATCTAGGATCCTTCAATTGCCACGATATAAGACCCGTATCCAGCAGTTAGACAATAGGACATTCTCTAAGCTTGTTGAACTTATCATCAAAGTACAAGGAGCTTCCTTGTTTGGACAGCCTGCTTCAGATGATTTGTTTTTACTTTTGGGTTTTCTATACATCCCGAAAAGCCATTCTTACTACTTTATCTTCAGGATGTTTTGTATTTGGAAAGTTATCGGACATAGTTCTGCTCTGTTCACCATGCTCTAAGCAAGCTCTATTGATTCAAAAAAGTATAGAAACTGCTGGAACAGTTGTTAATGCGACGTAATAGTAGCGAACTATCGGGAAAACGCTTTTATAAAGAAGGCATTCATCTCGACGCTTCCTTCTACAATTCATTAACACCCTCCTTGGCGGGCGTTAAACCGGTCTTAGCTATTAAACTACTGATTTAGCGTTTATAGTAGAGACGTAGTAGAGTAAAGAGTGTCGATACATTTTTCCCACTTGTAAGGAACATAATTTCCCCTATCGGTTTAAAAGTAGAGGCAAAAGTATTCGAATTTCAAAAAGAAAAAGAAGAAGAGGCAAAGAATCGAGTTTGGATTCTTGAGAAGTACCAAACTTCGAACGACTCTCTGAACTCTGAAACTCTCGCACATTGGTACACACATTAATATCTCCGCAATTCACGCAAAACGCAAGACAACTCAAATTTTAATTTGTGTATATCCAAGATTCGTTCCAACTCAAACATAATTTTTTGACTTATCGAATACTACGCTATATTTGATATTTCAAATAACATTTTTTTTTTTTTTTTTTTTTTTTTTTTTTTTTTTGCCAACGTATTTCATTTTTGGCAATTTTATTTATTTTTCCCGAAAAAAAAAAATTTGGTTTTCGTTTTTGGTAAAATTCCATTCAGGTTATTCTGTGAGAATCATAATGCAGTTAAGCGATCGTAACAAATATATCAAATAACTGAAGACGCAAAAAAAAATTTATACAGGGATGAGCTCATAGAAACAGAGACGTAATAGCGAGCTCGTGAAGCAGAGGAGAAAACTTTATTCACTCAATTAATTTTTTTAATTTCATTTTGCATTTGAAATATATTTTCGCAAAAAAATGATTTGCATTATGATGCTTATTCCTATTCAATAGATCTAGGGCAAAGCTTGGACAAAATACCGGGAAGAAGAAATGGGTATTTCGTTATCACTTTGGGTGGGTCGTAACTTTTAATAATCTTAAAAAAAGATAGGTGCCGTGTAGAGAGAAAAATGTCCCCCCAAAAACTGGTTGGGGAAGTTCCCTGTACCGATTTTCAGTCCCGTCTTGTTCTTTATTTGTGTCGGATGAACGAAAAAGTATCTAATCGGCTTAGGTCGGCATTTCTAAAACGACAATGGAAAGAAACAATGCCACTCGAAAACTGTACCGATTTTCATTCCCAACTTGTTTCTCATTTGTGTCGCACGAACGAAAAAGCTTTTAATCGGCTTCCGTCGACATTTCTAACACGACAATGGAGACATTAAAAGTAACTTCAATTAATATGACGACTTTCCACAAATATATGGAAATTAATTCAACATTCATGTTGAACATACTTGCGTCTGTTCTTCGAAGTCTTAACATAATATAAGGTTTTGATCAACTTGATATATAAGTCACATGATCGATACCTTTTCAAACATTTTAATTGAACTAAACATTATCAATTATTGTTACTTACTCTGTTTGAAAATTTTTAATCAGTTACAATTCAATAAGATTAAAAAGTTGTATTTTTTTTTAAATACAGTTCAGTTCCGTTAAGATAATACTTTTACGTTATCTTTGTAAGATAATTTTAGTTGATCGTCCAGAGTATTGTTAAGTAATTCTCTTTTAGAAATTTATTTCTAAATTAAAAAATTCGGCAAAGAAGAAAACTGTACTAAAAACGGAATTTGAAGGAATCAAAAAAAAAAAAAAAAGCTGAAATTTTTAAATCATATTTAGTTTAAAGAAAAACTGAGATTTTTTTTCATTTTTTTTTTTCTTTTAACCAACCATGGAACCATGAATCGATTAGAGCTCTATTAAATATTTATGGTAAAGTAGTATGAATTGACAAATAACATCAAAACTCACATTCGTAATAATCGTCCACAAATCAAAGTTATAAATGAACGCTTAGTAATGCCCCGGAAAGGAAGAGTAATGGATTTTCCAAGGGAGAGATTGAAGGATCTAAACGACTTAAAGACCGGGAGGTACTTAGTCTCTTTCTGGGAATAAGAGAATGAAATGTCAAGACTAAGGCTAATAAGGACGCTTTCTAGGTATCCGCAACGGAATAGGAGAATGAAATGTCAAGATTAAGGCTAATAAGGCCTGTTTCTAGGTATCCGCAGCGGAATAAGAGAATGAAATGTCAAGACTAAGGCTAATAAGGTCTCTTTCTAGGTATCCGCAGCGGAATAAGAGAATTAAATGTCAAGACTAAGGCTAATAGGGCCTCTTTCTAGGTATCCGCAGGGGAAAAGAGAATGAAATGTCAAGACTAAGGCTAGTAAGGCATAGAAGCATCGTAAAGTGTGTCTTTCCTTTTTCTTTTTTCTTTTTTGGACCGACCATGGAACCATGAAACAAGCTTCGTAGATTAGAATAAAATTTAGAATTGATTTAGGCATGTCTGTCTGTCCGTCCATGCGGCTGTTTAATGTCTGTGGCAAACATTTTTTTGGTTGGGAAAATAAGGACATCGTCTTCAAATTTGGTAGAAACATTGGAAGTTCTTGCATACTGATTGACCAAATCGTCCAAAGGACACGCCCAAAATACAACGTAAACTGTGAACATATCGGTTTTATGGAGGCTACAATGCACATATTTTTAGCAAATCTTACTGCGTGTCTTATAGTAGATAGATATAGAGATAGATGGATACTACCCCGTAATGGAGAATGCCACTGTATATTTCCGAAAAAAAAAATATTTTTTTTTTTTATATATTTAGTGAATACCTTGTACCTCCCAAAATAAGTGCAAACAAGATTCATTGCTTATAAGAAATGTTTTCATTAAAATGTTGGGATTTTTTCGCAAACGTTCCAAAAAGAAATGAAATGTATGAAATGAATCATTGCTGGGAAGTTATAGCTTAATTTCGTACCTATTTATTTCTAACTTCTCTAAGGTGTACTAACAAATATATTTGAAAATTGGTACATGATCATTTCAAAGCATTCCCAAGCAAACATATGCTAATATAGTTTCGTCGCGACACGACCACTCACTGAGAGTGATTTGAGCGATCAATCACTGAAAGTGATTCAAGCGGCGAAAGCCAAGAATATCTCAATGTACGATGTTCTGTCTAAGAAATATTTCGGCAAATTTTTGTTAAAAAAAAAAAAATTAATTAAAAATTAAAAAAAAAAAGAATTAATAAAAATGAAAAAACAAAAAAAATTAATTAAAAAAATTAATTTAAAAAATTTTTATTTTAATTAAAAAAATTTTTATTTTAATTAAAAAAAAATTTTTTTTTTTTTTTTTGACAATTGTTTTCTTATGAAACGTATACATTGTAGCAAAAAAAAAAATTCAAATCGTTATCTTTTAAACAATCATTGTTTGACAAGCGATGAACTGTGACCCAATGAATCGAGTCCCATTTGAATACATTGACACTGCAAAAGCATTGTAAGCTTTAATCTTTAAAAAGAGAATTTAATAGTTTATGACCAAGAAAGATAATTCATTAATGTTTTATTTAAAAGAACAAAAAAATAAAAAAAATAAATTTAAATTATCTCATTAAAAAGAAATATTCCAGATAAGCAGTTTTTTCTTCTCTCCAGCTGCCGCGTTTAAGTTAAAAAAAAAAAAATGCAAGCAAGAAAATTATATTTGGATTTTATACCCACCACTTTACCTCTATCGTAAAGACAGGGGGAAAAAAATAAATTTTAATAGATGGGAGTGGCAGATTTTTTCAATTTTTACGAAATACTGGAAAGAATTTTATTTTCCAGTCTATGAGTGAGCACTGAGCAAAACAAATAGAAAATAGATGTGTTTTCAGCTTATTTTACATTCTAGGCATGGTCTTTGATCGAAACGGCCCATTCTCAATAGTAATATTTCTAACAAATCAGAAGACGATATCTTCATTTTTGCTGCCAAGGGAATATTTACCACAGATCTTATACAGACGGATAGATGGACATGCTTCCAAATTTGATACTGATCAAGAATATATGTACTTTGCGGGATTTCTGAAGTTTCCTTTTGGAAAACAAAAACACCAACAAATTGACAAAATGAATATACCCTTCACGTTGGTGAGTGGTGTGAGTCTATATAAAAATCTTTCCAAAAAAAAACAAAACATTAACTAACTATAGCTACAATAATAACAACAACAACAACAATGAGTATAAGAAAAAAAAAAATGCCGGCCGGTATAAAAGGCGTAAATTTCTTGTACGTGTTTTATATAAAAAAAAATTAAATAAAAACATACTTGAAAATGATGTGGTTTTTAGAATTAATTTTTTATATATTAAAACCAGTATGGGTTATCGCATCATATCACACACAAACAAAAACAAAAATTTATAAATATTTCTTGCAATGTATTATTAATATCCATTAAATCAGTGATCAGTAAGATTATATTTTGTTTATTAATCATTGATTGATAAATTAATGATTGATAGATAGATCACGGATAGTTGCATAAGACGACACAATTACGCGGCTCTCATAGTAGTATTTATACCGAATAGCAAAACGCTATCTATTACGTTTTGCGTAGATGGTTGATAAACAATATTAAGATTTTCTTTTTCTAGGAACGGGACTTTGGGGAGTTTCATGGTGGCTATGATGGCACCCGAAGATTGGGGGACCGTTAAATATCGAGGTGTTAGACAGGCCTCGCTCTGTCAGAGAGAAAGACATGCCTTACATATGTCTTTATACTGAAACTGTAGGTTCGTAAGACATTCCAATCCTCGGATATGTATTTATACTGGAACTGCAGTGTCCTAAGACATTCCCATTCTGAGATCTTTCACCCTGTCAGAGGGAAAGACATGCCATACATATGTCTTTATACTGGAACTGCAGTGTCCTAAGACATTCCCATTCTGAGATCTTTCACCCTGTCAGAGGGAAAGACATGCCATACATATGTCTTTATACTGGAACTGCAGTGTCCTAAGACATTCCCATTCTGAGATCTTTCACCCTGTCAGAGGGAAAGACATGCCATACATATGTCTTTATACTGGAACTGCAGTGTCCTAAGACATTCCCATTCTGAGATCTTTCACCCTGTCAGAGGGAAAGACATGCCATACATATGTCTTT